>PVKE010003881.1:0-68695 GCA_004027555.1 Craseonycteris thonglongyai
TTCTTTTTTTTTTTTTTTTTTTATCTTTTCACATTTATAGAGAGAGAAATTATCTTTTTGTCTTCAGTGCATATTTATTTCTATTTTACTTTTGACAGATAGAGAGAGAGACAGAGACAGAGACTGTTAGAGAACCGAACTGTGGGAACTCCCCAGTTCAGCATGTGGGTCCTGCCTGGGCCAGAGCCGGGATTCGATCCCCGGTCCTCGTGGCCTCAAAGCGAGCGCTCAACCCGCTGAGCCGTCCTGGCTTTCCCCCCCAATACTTTTTTTTAAATGTAAATTTTTAAGGAGAAGTATCTATCATGTTCTCCTTAAATATTTTTTTCCTGTTAAGCAACAAGCTTCTGAATGAAGTTATCTAGAATATTTTAAAAGTATAGTATCATTAATATACAATGACGTCAGTACTTAAGAACAAATGCTCCTATATTCTGACATCTGCTTAACTTATTGAGCCAATAGACAAAAAGACTCTATTTCCCTATTTGCCCCCAAATATTCAAAGCACAAATGTATAGAACATAAATTGGCACTCTAGCTGCCTCTACTCAGTTCCATGCCTAAAACTCATTATTGACCAATTATCTTGTTCTGTTTTTTAAAGAGAGTGCCACCATGTGGTGGATGTTTTTAGTACACTCTTACCATATAGGGTGGGCAGAAGTAATGGTCTGCTGGAATGTTACCAGTTCATTAAAAGGGGGCGTTTCAACTGGTAACTGCTGGGAAGGCTCGGCAGTGGCAGCAAAGATTCTCACTTCCCATCTGGGAGTACCACACCACACACACACACACACACACACACACCCCACATACACCCACACCCACACACACACCCCACACACACACCCCCACACACACCCGGTTTGGTTCCCACCCCGCGTGGCTCCATATCCATCTGTGTGGAATGAAACCATGTGACAACTATGGAGACTGCTCTGAGCCCTCCTCTCTCTCTCTCATTTTCTCTCAAAAACAAATCTTTAAAAGAAAAAAAGGGGAAGGGGATTATTTCTGCCGGACCCTGTAGATAAACAGTATCCATGGTTTTACTTTCTGCAGTTTGTTACCTGTGGTCAACCAAGGTCCACAAGTATTCAACGGGAAAATCCAGAAATAAGGAAGCCGTAAATTTTAAATTGCGTACTGTTCTGAGTGGCATAAACAGGTCCATCTCACCCCTGTGGTGAATCATCCCTCTGTCCAGCATCTCCACGCTTTTATGTGCTTCCTGTCTATTAGTCACTTAGTAGCCTCTGTGTTTGAGATCAACCGTCCCAGTATTGTAATGCTTACATTCAAGTCACCCTTATTTTACTTGACAATGGCCCCAAAGTGCCAGAGTAGTGATGCTGGAGATTCTGATATGTGGTAAAGTGTTTCCTTGAAGTGAGAAGGTGAAAAGCAATCAATGTAAGAGAGAAAAAAAAAAGTCGTATGCTGAGGTTGCTAAAATCTACAGTTAAAATGAATTTTTTATCTGTGAAATAAAATATTTTGAGAAACTATACTCACATAACTTTTATTATAGTATATTGTTATAACTGTTCTTTAGTATGAGTTATTGTTGTTAATTTCTTACTGTGCCTAATTTATAAATTAAACTTTATCACAGATATGTATGTATATGAGGAAAACATAGTATATATAAGGTTTTGTGCCATCCTTTGTTCCAGGCATCTACTCAGGGGTTGTTGAAATATATCCCCCATGCACTTGAAAACAAGGGAAGGAACAAATTTAACAGACAGAGCCACCTTTTATAAAACAGAATATTTTATAACAGACTATTTTTGCAAAGAGCAAACTTTAGAATTAAAATACTAAGAGTTAAGATACTATCTGTTCCCTTTAGGAAGATTCAGATTATGATCATAATTTCATGTTAGTGAGACCAGAAAGAGTCAGTTACCCAAAGGACCAACGCCTATCACTGGGGGGAGGGGTGGGCTAGGGAAGCCTATTACTAGGGCCCACAGCCCTGGTCTCCTGCCTCTCTTTACCACCTCATGGCCCCTCTCTTCTATATGAAAAACAAATTACTTGGCAACTTTAAAATTTTTATTTAACAAACATTACAACACTTACTTTGTGCCTACAACTGTTCCAAACACTTTATAAATACTTGCAAAACATTATTTGTAATAGCACAAGTATAGCAACACACTATGTCAAAAAAAAAAAAATTGTAAACCTCCAAATAGTTTGTGTTTAATACAACTCTCCTCTTAATAAAGATTTTGAAATAAAAGCCTATATCATAAATCTCAATAATCTTCCAGGAGAAAAACGGGCAAAATGGAAAGAAATAAACATGTCTGTCTGTGCTCTTAACTCCTGGGGTGCTGAGCTGGTGGCTGGATAAACAAATGGTGGTCTCTCCACATAAGGAATACTATTCAGAGATCTAAAGGGAAGAACTACATAACATGCAACAACATGGATGACTCTCAGTGTATTTACAAAGAGAAAGAAGCAAGATTCAAAAGACCATACACTGTGTGATTCCATTTATAGGCATTCTGGAAAAGGCAAAACTATAAGGATAGAACAGAGATGGGGGTTGCCAGGAGCTGGGTCATGGAGGGAAAGACACTACAAAGGGGCGGCACAAGAGCATCCTGGGGGTGATGGCACTGCTGTCTGTCTTGAATGTGGGAGTAATCTCACAATTGCATGCATTTATCAAAGTTCACAGAATTGTACACTATGTAGAAATTATACCTCAGTAAACTTGACTCAAAAATAAAATAAAATATGATAAAAGAGCAGGGCCATTGTTTACCTTTCCAAATTAAAGATTAGTTATACTTTCAGATGCTAAAGAAGTTGCATTCTATAAAAGTTAACAAGTTAACCAAAAACTATTGAGATGTTTTTCTTTACAACTGACCTAACTAGTTAGACCTCTGTGGCCTTTAGTAACTTTATAACCACCCTGTATAATTGTTACAATTTATCGAGTACAAGCTATGTAACAAACACTATTTGGTTTCTTTAGGTTAATTGCTTAAAATTTCTGTCAATTACAGATGTATGTAAAATAGTAAAAGTGCCCCCTGGCCTCTCCACACTGTGTCTGCCAGCCATTCCACCCCCAGAGATACCACAATCAATAAACCTTTGTCTAATGACCCACAGTTTCCTCTGTAGTATGAATGGGACTTATATTACACTTGCTTTTTTGCTGAACACCTTGAACATCTCTCCATGTCTGTCCGCATACAGCTTACTTCAAAAAGCTTTTTTTGACAGCTGCACAGAATGGCGGACACAATTTATTTTGCCATTCCTTGTTAATGAACACTTATTTCCTATTTTTCTAAGTTAAGTTCCTCACAGAGGGTCTAGTGTAATTCTCCCAGTGAGCCTCCTGAGCCGGTCTCTTGTAGATAGTTCTCCCAAAGCTTGGGGAGATGCACTAAGTCATTCAGCAACAAACATTCCTCTGTGCCAGGAACACACTACACACAGGGTCAACACAGCCAGTTGCGACCATCATCTATCTCATCACCATTCTTCACTGGCTGTAACAAGCAACAACCCCCTTGACCAGTGCCAGTTGGGGTTGACTTGACGAGGACTCTGGGGAGGCTACAGTGGGGTTCTGAGCCCTGACAGTTCTGCTACTTGGTACTGCCTGTCCTCTGAGAGCCATCATTGGCTCTAGCCTAGGGAGGCTTTGCTCGGGCCAGCAATCTTCCATAAGCTCCACATTGCTCCTAACGGGCAGTTCACACCAAACCTCCCATGAAGCTGTATACTTAGCAAAGCACGAATTATTTTACATGTTCACAAATGTAGCAACCAAGTAAACTGGTGGCCAATCTTCCTACTAAGAAGGAAAGAGAAAGAAGAGGTTACGCGCTCTAACACTTAGAGGGGCTGGCAGTGGTGCACAGGGAGGGCTCTCCCATTTTAAAAGATGCTGCTCAGGAGAGCAGCAGCCACTCAGATCCAGCAGACAGCTGGTATGTGCAAACCAGGGTCTGAAGGATAAACTCTCCTGAAATTCAGAAATACACCTCAAAGTGCAGAGAACAGCTTAAGAAGCCCAAGCATCCCTGTGTGCACACATACCATCCCACTAGGCTTCAAGACGTATCTACTCTTAGCTGATCAGCTTTGCCTATATTCCCACCCACTCCTCTTGCCCACATTATTTTGAAACAAATACCTGATATTACATCATTTCATTCAGAAATAGTTTAATATGTCTCTAAAAGGTAAAAACTAATTTTTAAATATAATGGTTCTTTTAGTTATCACACCTAAAAAATTAACAATAACTTATCTTTAATAACAGCCAATACTCAGTCAGTCCAAATTTTCCAACTAGCTCATAGGTGGAGTCCCCCTCCTTAATTTCTAGTTTGTTTGAATTCAGATCTCAATAAGCTCCATTCATTATGATTATGTCCCCTTTAATCTACAGATTCTGCTTTTTTCCTTTCAATTTGCCTGTTAATGAAACCAAATCATTTGTTCCCGTCAGCCAAAATTTTGATGACTGAGTAAAACATGTGAGGAGCTACATTTTAATGTTTCTCTGTGAGGACTTTCTTAGAGACATGCTCTGCTTCTGACATGCACTCCCTTTATTTTGGAAGTCTGTGTGGTGGCTGGTTTGAGGAATCAAATAGGAATCAAATGTGTTTCTTTCTCATACAACCTGCAGCTCTTCTAGAACCAAAACTTGGTACAGGTCAGACTCTCCTAGGCATTCGGAGGCCAGATGAGCCTTTAAAAGAAAGGGACCCTACGGGGCCCTTGGCCTTCTAGTTGGAGAGCAAAGAGCTACACCCACAAGTAAACGAGGTGATTTCAGATGGCATGTGCTGTGACTAAATTAAAAGAGAAGGAGATAAAGCGCTGGTGCTGGCGTGGGTGGTCAGGGAAGGTCTTTCCTAAGCAGTGACACGTGCACTGGGGCCTCCGTGATGTGAGCGAGCCAGTCCCCAGGGGAGGTGGTATAAGAGTACCCCCCAGGGGGCAGGACCTGGGACAGGCACTCACCGGGAAAAGAGCCCCAGTGAACAGAAGCAGTGATGGGAGGTGAAGTCCCAGAGGGAAACCAGGCTCAGGCCATGCGGGGCCAACGCAATGTGGAGAGAAAAGGAAACTCCATTCTGACTGCGATGGGCCCCCCCTGGAGTGAAAAGACAGGGGCCCGATGTCCAAGATGAGTCTTTGATGGCAGCAGGAAGCAGACACAGCCAGGAACAAGACCAGGCTGGGAGGCCAGGAAGTCTTTCAGGACAGAGATGGCACGGGTGTGGGGCCAGGGTGGTACTTCTCCTGGAATTATTCTGGAGCGTGTGCTGCTAAATCAGATGGGGGGGAGTGAGGGAGGTGGCAGGGCACCTGGGGAGGTGATACCATGGTCCCCCAGGTCCTAAGCCAGCCAGAAAAGGACAAGACTGGAATGTGAACACCCGGTGTGGTAAGACCCCATTAAATCCAAAGGAAGAGCCCTGGGAAGCACCAGCGCTTCTTCATCCTGATCATCTGTATTGTGATGAGGGACACTGAACACAGCCACCCAGACTGTCCACCCACACGGCCTCCAATCTCCTGTCACAAGCCTTCCTTGGCTGGGGCAGCCATTCACTAAAGGTCCCCATTCTCTTCCCAGGGTCCTCAGAAGCTTGTCTCCAATCATCCTTGCTGGATCATCCCCGAGCCAGCAATAAGGCATCTGTCCTGCCCTCCAGACCTACTTTCCACACTGTGGACACGTGGGCTGCCCTGGTTATTCAGCATGACTGAAAGAGAGCTGGCGGGGGTGCTGGGGGGAGGCCAAGTGTGCTTGGAATGTGTCTGCGGATGCCACGGGCACATTCCTCAGAGTGCACCAAGGCACACCACAGCTGGGGGTGTCAGGCGGAAGCCCCTGGGCAGCAGTTTCTCAGCACCCTGGGAAACTTGTCGTGGGCGATGACCTGCACCCACTGGTCCCCATTCTGCCACATACAATCTCATGAATGCACCCCGTTCTTGGCTTCATGTTTTCCCTCCATAGGGAAGCACTCAAAAGGCGGCCAGCACCAGGTCCTTGTGACGCTTCCCTTAGCTGACAGACGTTTTCCCACCAGGCCACCACTACGACTCATTCGTTTGGTCAGTGCCAGCCAAAACCTGTCAACTATTATGCCTCAGTAGGTTTATGCAACCTTCAAAAATGTCAACATCTGTTAAGTCATTAAAACTGTGGCATAAAGAAGAAAGTGAAGGGGCTCTTGGGGGGCCTAGGAGGCAGATTAGAAACACAAGGGCTGTCGGGCTGAATTACAAGTATGTCTCTATGTCACCAAATGACTTGGATTCCTCCCTTATAAGTAGATACTGGTCTGTTGTCAATGCACAGGTACAGATACACCTTCCAGATGGGCAGTTCGCAGTACGTCCAAAAGCCTTTAAAAGAATCCATCCTTTTGATGAAGGAACCCTACTTCTAGAAATGTGATCCAAGGATATGATAAGGAGGTACATAAATGGACCATGAAGATGATTCTGGGGAGAAAAACTGCAAACACTCAGGTGTTCAGCAATAGAGGATGAAGAAACTAAAAGTCCACATCTGTCACATGCACTGGATGTCCACCCTGCTATAGTTTTGCATGGCACTCCCTTGCAAGAACTCCACAGGAAAGTGGGTGGGCAGCACCCAGGTGTCCCCTTTAGTGTTAGCATAAGCGCCCCAAAGCATCACCTTGTGCCTCTAACAATCCCCTTGAGAAGCTGATAAATGCTTTATGAACCTCCTCACCAAAAACTCAAAAAAACAAAAAGCATATGAGCATACAAGTGTTTGTATGTAATTTCAGAAAGGCCTAGAAAGTCCAAAGAGAAGCATACTATTCATATTTAATAATAAAAAAATGACCTTGGAAAGTGTAATAACAAATTTTAAATATGTGCAATTCTGGCCAAAAAGAAAAGTGTTGGGAACTTCAGTCTTTGGAGTAGCTGGTTAAACAGGCGGACAGGCAACTTGTGTGTCCTGAAATGATCAAATCAATTCAAACTTAGGGAGTCAGGAACACAAACACAATATACGTGACCCTACACACAACAAGCACAGAAAACAATGTGCCACCAGGAACTGGAAATCTGTACAGATTTCTAAGTTCTTTTGGATACATTCATCAGAACAAGAATCTGACCCTGCTAAATAAACTGAGTACACTGCTGAAACAAGAAAAGCACAGTCCCCTTAATGGAAGAGGAAGCCTTTAACATGTGAAAAGGTCGGCAACAGCCTTTGGTCTGAACCAGAAGACCCAACTATGTGCTTCACCCCACTGGTAATGAAACAAAACAACTTGAAGAGCTCTGGGGAGACGCGTGGTACGCAAAAACCTCACTTCAAGGATCAATGCACTCCAGAAAGCTTGGCCCTTACTTTCTCTGCGGTTTCTGGGTAAGTCCAGCTCTATTCCCAGAGAAGGAATCTCCCGACAGGGCACATCACGACCGCATCCTGGCCTCTGCCCCTTACCGCTTCCCTGCTGCTGCTCTCCTCCCTCCACTCTGCGCCAGCCACTGAAGACCTTCGCATTCACTGCCCCTTTGCTTGGAACGTTCTTACCTCTCCAAAGGCTGCTCATTGGTCCAGTCTCGGCATAAATGTCTCCTCCTTGGGAAAGTCCTTCCTGTCCTCTCCCTGCACCCCTTTATGTCAGGTTCATTTGTCATTTGTGCTGGCAGTGGTGGTAATGACAACACATAATCAATCACAACTAAGAATTTTCTGAGTCCTTACTATGTACCAGGACTTTCCCACATTCACCTTATATATATTATCTCATTTATCCTCACTATAAACCAAGAATGTGGGGCACCATTACGATGCTACAGCCAGGGTAGTCACAAACCTCCAAAATGGTCCCCAGTGATTCCCATGGCACCTGTTTACTCCTCTCCCTCACTGATTCGGGTGGACCTGCATAACCAGCTGGATGCTGCAGAAATGACAATGTGACTTCTGTGGCTAGGTCACAAAAGACATGTAGCTTCGGCCTGCTGGTCTCTGAGACTGCGTGCTCTGGGCACACAAGCAACCTGTGCAGAGGTCTGAGGCCTGCTGCCCACAGCCAGCACGACCTTGCTGGCCCTGTGAGTGAGCTGCCTCGGAGGGGGAGCCTCCAGCTCCAGTCAAGCCATCAAATGACTGTGGCCCCAGCTCACATCTAGACTGCAATCTCAGTGGCAACCACAGGCCAGAATGTCCCAGCTAACCCACTTCTACATTCCTGGCCCACAGACACTCAGATAATACATACTTGTTGCTTTAAGCCACTGCATTTTGAAGTGATTTGTCATGCAGAAACAGATAACCCTGATCGAAAAACTGACATGGAAAATTTAAGTAACTAGCTCACAGTTATACAACTTGTAAGTGGTAGACAAGAGTTTGTTTGTTGTTTGTTTATTTTGTTTTTTAAAAACAGGTAAGCCAGATCTTTTTTTTTTTAATTTTTATTTTATTTTATTTTTGACAGAAAGAGAGACAGAGACAGAGACAGAGACAGCTAGAGAACTGAACTGTGGGAGCTCCCCAGTTCAGCATGTGGGTCCTGCCTGGGCCGGAGCCGGGATTCCCTCCTCGGTCCTCAGGGCTTCAAAGCGAGCGCTTAACCCGCTGAGCCGTCCCGGCTCTCCCAGACCAGAGTTTTTGAATCCTGCTAGTCTGAGTTCTTAACCATTACACACCACGCTCCTCCTCCATAGAAGGATTAACATCCCTAATAGACCTCACAAAGGCAAGAATCATCACCATCTTTTTTAAGGCCATAAACTCCCCAAACACCAGTACAATACCCCTGCCATACTGCAGACACTTTGAGATTCACCTCACTTGAATTCAATTTGAACCGGGAGCTGAATGAAAAGAAAGTCAATCATCCAAATGTCCCAGGGCAGAAGCACTAGAAAGCAGTACAAAGGCCCTGCGGTTGAAACAGATTTGTCATATTTAAGGAAGAGAAAGATGGGCCAACGTGGCTGTGAGGAGACACCAAGGACATAGGCCAGATCTCAGTTAGGCGTCTGGCTTTTAGTTGAAGAGACATAAGAAGCTATTAGAGGGTTTTAAGCAGAGGAGCAATATGATCTCATTTGCATTCCTGAAAGATTATTCAAGTTTCTGTATGAAAAAGAAGTTGTAAAGCAGGAGTCTCAGTAAGGAGGCTATTACACAAATCCAGACAAGTGATGGATTTGATGAGACGATTCCTATAAAGTGATTAGCACAATGCCTGACATACTATATGCACCCAACAACTGTGGAGTTTTTCTTTGTAAATACTCAGTTTGAAAATCACTATAAACATATACAATCACTATGAACTATGAAGTGCACACAACACAAAACAAAACATTACCATGTTCAACATTCAATGGCATGGAAACATGTTTACAATATATTATTAAGGTTTTTTTCAAGCAAGTGAACAAAAACAGCATATCTAATATGACCCCTTTTGCGTATGATGGGCGTGGCTATAAACAGAAAAATAAATCTGAAAGACTGCTACAAATAAACAGTGGTTATCTATAAGTAGTAAGATTGTAGGTGATTTATACTTTCTTGGTTACCCCTTCTATCCTTCTGAATTTTATTTTTTAATTAATTTTTTTTTAAGAAATGGCTGAATCATCCACTATAAAGATTTAAATTATTTCAGAGGAAAAATCATGTTAACTGGGTAAGTCTCCTGATCATATTGTAGCAGTGAAATTGGCAACATTTCTGAGGTAGAGGGGAAAAAAATGCTTCTCTCCATGCTTAATAATGGTAATGGCTTCCTGTTCGATAATATCTAATAATTTTTAAACGGGTAAACTGATTAAAACAGGAATATTTCAGCATTTTTGTTGTTGTTGTTGTTGTTGTTGTTAAATTTACTGGGGTGACAGTGATTTATATCAATTACATTGTTTCCAGGTGGACAGTTCTACATTACATTGTCTATACATCGCATTATGTGCTCACCACCCAGAATCAGCTCACTTTCCATCACCGTATGTTTGATTCCCCCTTCCTACTCCCCCCAGCATTTCTTGACTTTGTTCTCCTAGTCTTAATAATGCTTCAAAAGAAAGACTGTCCCTTCACAAAGGAAGGAGAAAGCCTGTGAGAGGCTTTAGGGTAGGGAAGGACTGGCAGGCTGGAGAAAGGATGGGTGCTACTTTCCCAACCAGAAGTTAATTATCAGATTTGAAACATATGCTAGAGACCATGAATGGTCACAAAAAGAGAGAAAAATAAATTTAACACCCCAAAAATTTATAAGAGAAATTGTTTTCCTTAAAAATTAGAGAAACCTTAAAATAAAGATTTATTATCCTAATATTTAAGCAGAAAAGTAATTCCCTAATATTTTCAGGTCTTTTCATAAGGATCAGTTATGCAGCCACTAGGAAAAGATCAGAATATTTCATGCTTTCTAGAACTCCTGTCATTTGTAAGACATGGAAGAGTCTATGTTAAGGGAACAGAAAGAAATGCAGGGTGGGATGCCAAGACAGTCCAAAAGGGTGAGGACTAGCATCGCACCCACGAGGTCTGAGAATTGTATCCCTCCTTGGCCCATGCAAAACTCACATGGTGAATTGTGGTGCACAACTGGTAACTGCCAGGATGGTGGCAAAGGTTCTCACCTCCCATAAGGGAGGCCCCCAATTCGGTTCTGCCCCATGCAGCCTCACATCCATCTGTGTCGAATGAAACAATATCCAAAAAACTAATAATGTACAGCTATGGAGACTGCTCTGGGCCCTCTCCCTTTCTCTCTGTCTCTTTCTCTCTGTCACCTTCTCTCAAACAATAAAATAAATCCTAAAAAAAATACTAATAATAATGCAGTAACAACAGATCTCTTGTTAGCAGGCAGTAGCTTCTATTACAAACCCAAGAGGAACAGGAAACCTAGGTAACAACAATGGTCCAGTTCTTACAGTGTAAGTCTCCACACCAAAGGACTGACTTGAAGGAGTGGGAGAGAGACCAAACACAGCTACTGTTCATCCCTGATGCAGTGAAATGACATGGTGATAGCAAGCACCAGGACCTGTGAACAAGGCAATGGCAAAATTAACCCTAATTGCTCCGTGACCCAAGCATGAGAGTAAATCTCTGAAACTAAACAACTGCAGCGTGGCCTGGGGGTAGGCCTTCTTGGGCTCCAATCCTGGCTTCACTGCTAAAACAAGCCAGTTGAGATGGACGAAAAGTGTGACTAGGAATGCTGGCCTGCGGGGCCATGCAAGCAAGAGACTGTACACAGACCCCTGGGAGAATCTCAGACACACAGCATCCACTCAGCAATGATTCCAGTAAATGCTGGTGTCCTGGGAAACACCACTTGCTCCACTAGAGTGGGAAGTGCCCCCAGGGCTTCACAGCCCTGGAAAACCTTTGGAAGGCATTTTATCAGCCTCCATCCACACTGATGAACAAGATAATGCTGTCTCAGCCTCCCAAACCCAGTGAAATAGGTGTGATTTGGGCTGAAACAGCTCGAAATAACTAGTTAGAAGAGAGAGTGCTTGGGAGATGCCTTGGAGGGGCCATTCTTAGCTTTCTCAGAATCTTAATCAAGCGCCTCCAGGTTTTTGTATGAAATTTCGATTCCCAACAGGAAAGGGGGGTCTGTACACTTCCCACCATCTGGTGTTCTCCTCCAGGATGAGGAGCCCTTCCCAAGTAGGCTGATCCCAGAGCCTGTTTTAGAACTACTTGTTCTCCCTGAGTTCTGAGAACGTTCGCTCAGGCCAGCCTCAGTTTCTTCAGGTATAGAGCAAGCCTCTAACAGGGCTCTAAGCTGCCTTCTCACAGGGTCGGGAAGAGAATTCTGCAGAATAAGTCAGCCCTATTCTCCCTTTCCATAGTGTTAGTACACCCCCCGTCCCCCAGGGTACAACTGTGTAGTAAAGGACAGCAGCCAGCACCAAGCCTGGTTCTGTCCAGGCTAAGGGTCTGCGGGGCTCCAAATGCCCAAATTCCACAACCACGAGTGCAAGGTAAGAAGGAGCTTTGTTTCATTTTGTTAACATACCTCAGAACCTTCCTATAGTCAAGTCAAAGTGGATACAAATCAGCTATCACATCGCAGAACGCAGCCAGCCAATGCTGACATTGCAAAGACCAGCAGCAGGCTGGCACCATGTGTACAAGTCTCCTTAGACATCCGAAGAAGTTTGGCAAGTAGCAACAATAGAAACAGCCCTTTCCCCTCACCTCCCACACGCCCTAACTTCTCTCTTTTTTGGCAAATCACTATCAAGTTGCACTGTCAAGAGAATCCCAAAGGTGAAGAGAAAATGTTATAGTAAAATGTATTTCCATGGCTTGAAAGAGAAAACTTCCATTTATAGGACTGCCAAAAAACAGCTGATGAAGACACCAACTTCGCTGTGTTTTAAGATGTAAAATGTTTTACAAGTTGTGAAAAATGAACTGACTCACTGAACTAATTTGAAACTAAAGAATGCAGTAATAGTGTGCGCTGAATCTGTGGTAAATGTCTATCTTTCATTTGACCAAATAATTAATTTAAATACCCATCCAAATGCAGAAAGCCGGAGAGGCAGCTAGCTCCAGGAGGGAAACTAAATGGGAAAACAATGGTGCTAACTCAGTTTGCCAAAAGTCCAGGAGAAAGGGAAGTGAGAAAACACAACACCTCCCAAATTCAGCTGCTTTTCTACATCAGTGTAACTCTGGCAGCAGGCTGCAGCAGAAAACCGTGTTTCTGTTGGTCTTTGCATTGATAAACCTGCTCTTCTTTATAAGAAAAGTGGTTGCTTTTTCTCACAGAGATGAATTCCTATGAAATACTAATGGCTTACATAATGGGTCAACTACAATTCTTTCAAGTCACTTTTTTAATGAATGAGAAGTATAATCAACACTTCTCTTGTGTTTCAACAAAAACTTATCCATGGTACTAAAGGGTGTTCTTTCCGCACAGTGCAACTCCTGAAAGGCACAGATCTTGGTGAGTGTCTGTCTTCTTCAGTAACCACCTTCACAGCAAGAGCAGATGGAAGGGCACAGACCAGACCCATGGAGACCTGGGAGAGCAGCATTCAGGCAGGGGGCCCTCACACTGAGCACAATGCCATTATTCCTGTCCCCACAAAACCCAGGAAAAGGAGCATCAGGGCCTGGGGCAAGGCCTCAAGAAAACAGACCTTTGTTTTTTCCAAGAAGGAAGAAACAAGAATTGATCAAAAGAGTCTTTTAGTTTATAAAACTATTGTAGCTAACATACTACACACCTTATGAGTGAACATGAAAACCACGTAAAGAGGTGTGTCTTGCTGAACTCACAGGAAGTAAGCCCTCCCAGGCAGTTATTTTGATCATTACAGCTTATTCTCTCCAAATAACTAGATTTCCAAGTCATGGTGAGAACCATGAATGACATGCAAACAAGTGATGCATTAGTGATATGTATATGCAAACCACGGAAGGGAGGAATGAACAGAGACTGTTAACCCAATCCATTACTGAAACACATCCAGAACCAAAAGCATTACCTTCTTTGGTGGGAGAACTACAAAGAACTACCCTATTTCTGTGAATGTTACTCCCATTTCCAGTCTCCAGACTTAAGTTCACAGAACCATCTTTATCTCTTCCCCTCTCTGCCCACATGACAAATCCAGTGAATCCCACATGCAAAATGGTTTCTGGTATCATCTCCCTTTCTTCAAGTCCCCCCACCCCCACCTTATCTCTTAAGTATCTTCCCTTCCACTACCTATCTAAACTCAGTTTACAAATTAATTTTGCTGAATCATAGCAAAAAAAATCTGATTTTTTAACAAAGTCCTTCAATAGATATTTATTGAACATCTACTACATGCCAAGAACTGTTCTAAGTACTGGGGATAGTTTCATAGTGCAAACATCCTACTGGGAACTATCTACAACTCACATTGCCCACCAAATATCTCCAAAATCTATGGCTTGGCACTCAAGGTCATCTCTAAAATAGCCTAAACATGCCTTTCTTGCCATAATCCACGTGGCCCTGAATATCCCAGCCACAGTTTCCTAAAATATCTTACCTCCATGACCAGGTAACAATATCCATGAGTTACTCCCTGGTTCATTCAATGAAGGCACTCAGAAAAAGAGCCCTGAGGGTGTTAGACGAGTCCCACAGAGTTTGAATCCTACCCTGTCCCTTGCCTCCCCTTGAATATGCCCAATGACAGACTAATCACTGCCTTCCAAGACACCATCCTACAGCTTGAATGCTCTCACAGTCTGAAAGCTCTTTTCACACTGGGCTCCCATATGCCTGATTATGTGACTTCCATCCACTGCTCCTGATTCTGCCTTTCAAAGCAGTGCAGAGTGAGACCAATTCCCTTTTACATGACAATTCTTCAAATATTTCCAGACAGCTAACACATCTTCCCAGAGTCTCTCCTCTTCTCCAAGCTAAAAACATCACTAGTTCTTTAACCATTCATTGCTCATTCATCCATTTAATATTTACTAAATATCTACTATGTTGATAGGCACAACACAATCTCTGCTCTAAAGACATTTAAGAGGGAGTAACAAAGAGTCAAGTATAAAAAACTGTGGCAAAGACCACAGTAGTGGTAAGCACAGGATGCAATGGGAGAAGAAACGGATAGCCTCTTAAGTCTAATTAGGTATCACAGACATGGAGTTACTAGGTGGTATTAACAGAAGCAGCAGCACACCATAGTTTTCATGTTAGTTATTTATTGGTTATTTATTCTCAACTAGCACTAAACCAGGCATTTACTATACATGCATTCTATACTTCATCATCATAACAACCCTAGGAGATAAGTACTAACACCCCCATTTTAAAGATGAGAAAACTAAGGCTTAGAGAAGTGAAATGTCATGTCCAAGGTCTCATACCAAGTAAGTAGCAGAGACAGGATTCAAACCTAGTTCTGCCTGATTTCAGAATCTGGGTGCTTAATCACTGAACCATCTGGTCAATGGGGCTTACCATTTGTTCAATCATTGTCCTCTTTGAGAATCTAATGGAAGAATAGGCTCCTTTCACAGAAAAGTGTTCTGTGCACATTCACAAAAGTGTGCATATTATAAAATTCCAGGGTCAAAGACTCCCTAAGTTCTATGCATACATCTTACTATCACGGTAAGAACTTGGGATGAGTAAGATGGACTGATGCTCAGTATCTATTCCATCCTCCTCCCAGTGTTCTCCTTATATTGCACAGGCTGGAAAGTGAAAAACAGCACTTTGCCACCTTCCTTGCAGCTAGGGTGTGAACGTGATTTAGGTTTCATGGATCAGATACCATCACCTAAGACTGGGAAAGCTTATGTGAGGCATAGCACACTTCTGCTTCTGCTGCTGTTGCAGGGGGCAAGCCCAGCTGTGGAAGAATTTGGTTTTCCAGGGCAGAATGAGGGATCCTATGTGTGGGTATTAGCTTCACAGGTGTCGAGTGGCAGCAGGGAGGACATTTATTTAGCTCTGGAGTCAGGAACATAATGCTCTGATTGTGGCAACTTCCCAATGACCGAGAGGCTGCAGCTTCCTTTGTGGCCCAGGTCTGTGGGACGATCTTGGGAGTCACTCATGAAGCTGAACCTAGAACCTGCTTTTTCAGCCCTCCCAGTATCTCTGTTCACTATCTAATACTCTATACTAAATCCCTTCCCAGTGCCCAGTGTAACTGAACACTGACCAGCAGAAAAATCCCTGATCTAGATATTTAAAAATAGTTCGTTAACCTGAATTACAAATCCCAAGGCATAAGGTCCTAGTCTCTACCTTCTACTGTCTTTTTTTTTTTTTTTTTAAGTCTGCGACCCACAATCAAGCCACAATTGAAAACTAAAGGGCTTTCAAATTCAGAATCTCAAAATTAACAAGTTTGGAGAAGAACTGGTTGCTCCTCAGGGGGGTTGGGGAGGGTGCTGAGGAGCAGTTGCATATGTTGTGTGATATGCATAGTATTGCACAGTACAGGGCCATACGCCAGGTGTCTACCTTTGGTGGACATTCCTAGCACTCACAAACAATTGGTGAGTCTTCCCTTTCCTGAGCACATAGAAGACGACATTTCCTTGGCCTCTTGCTGTAAGATTTGAAAACTTGTACCTAGTTCTGGACATGGGATATAACGGAAAGTGGCCGTGTCTCCCTTCCTAGCAGAACTTAAGACTGAGTCAGTTCACAATTCTTGCTACTTGTTTGCCCTTCCCCGGTGTCAAGAAGGATGCATGTTCCAGTTGTGCAGACTAAAGATGCTGGGGCCTCCATCAGGCAGGGTCCCTAAGAAACAATGAGGGGCAGAGCACCCACATCCACATCCACAAAAAATTAACTTCCTGGTTAAGTGACTGGGGTTTGAGGGTTGTTTATTACCACAGCAAAGCCCAGCCTGGCCTGCCTAATCCATTAGCCCAGAGAAAAATCTCACACACGTGCACAAGGAGATACAGGGAGGGACGGTTATTGTTTGTCATTGTGGGAAAGGTAGAAACAACCTTACCAGTCATAAATGGGAGAATAGATAAACGAGGGCTTAATCATATGACAGAATACTCTATGGCAGTTAAAATGAGGATGTAGACCTACATGCATCAGCACAGGTAAATCTTAAAAACAATGTCAAATAAAACAAGTTTCAAAGGACATGTACATTTATATATTTTTAAACATTATATGATTGTGTTTTGCAAGTTTCTAAACATATTTTCAACAAAGGATAAAAACCTCTTCCCTAAATATCAACACTTCCCTGGCACAAATCTTCCTGACCAGCCAAAAAAACAGCTTAGTAGAAAAAGGAACATGTTAGGGATAGTATTTTCCCCTCTTTAACTTAACTCTACTATTCAACTGTCAAAACTTAGAAGAAATAAGTTGAAAAGTCAATAATGAAAAAGTCTTTCCCAACCAGCCTCTAAGTATCTAATTTTACTTGGCAATATTTTTTAAGTGAGAAGAACCTCTACAACCATTAGCATTCAAATAAAGATCTTGTGCATCTGAAATTGTGAAGATAAATGAAGAATTTAATGAAATAATACTAATCCTGTACATTCACAAAGCTGTTGCACAGATATCAGCTCATTTCAGTTTCTCATCACCCTAGGAGGGAGCAAAGAAAGAGTATATCATCATCCCCATTTGACAGAAGGCGAAACTAGGTTCAGTTCTATCCTATCAGTTAAGTGCCTTCTCCAAGATCGCATGGTTTTACATTTTAGGACAAGAGCTAGAAGCAAATATTTGTAAATAAATATTTGATCAACTTGCCATACTCTAAAGCACATACCGGTACTGTTAACAGCAACCTAGTAGACCAAAATGTAAATACCTATACTCTTTGGAGGGAGTGGATTCTGGTAGGTTAGCCAGCAAATACCATGTAATCCCATTTTCTGAGCCATGACCATTTAAAATAATAAACTCTTCAATTTCCAGAGACTGAAACCTGGTACTTATTTATTTATATTAAATCTGAAGTGCCATATTAAAAGGAGCACAATTAGAATAACAGAACACTATAAAGATATGTCATTTATTTTGCATCAGTTCATTTATTCTACTCTGCTATGCCTTTTTGAACATAGGTTTTTAAGTCTCAGATAATTATTAATCTCATCAGCATTCATGTAATTATCCCTCAGAACTCTATAAGAACTCAAGCAACAGAAGATATTGTATTGGACTTAATCAAGGATGAAAAAAGAATTCTGCACAATTTATTACTATAAATCACTGCTTCAAGAGAAAATAAATGGTTAGTACTTAAAATCTAGTCTAAAAGATGTTTAAAAGTCCCTAAAAGTGATCTACAGCATATTAAGCCAATGTAAACTGCAGCCTAATAGCAGCAAAAAAATATACCCATATCATGCCTAGGGGTTATGGTTATGATGGGGCTTGTTAAATATTTTTCATTTAAGAAGATA
Source organism: Craseonycteris thonglongyai (assembly GCA_004027555.1). NCBI lineage: Eukaryota > Metazoa > Chordata > Mammalia > Chiroptera > Craseonycteridae > Craseonycteris > Craseonycteris thonglongyai. The sequence goes on from PVKE010003881.1 coordinate 17,966, forward strand.
ATTCGAAAGAGAATCAGCATGATGTAGCTTTATTATTCATCATAAAGCTATAAAAGTCACCCCTTAAATTAGAATCAAGCATATCACTAACTCCAACAAAACTATATAAAGAAATCTGAAAGATAAAATGAAATGTATTGGGGATATGGGGATGGCTCAGCGGGTTAAGCACTGCTTTGCAGCCCCGAGGTCCGAGGGTCGAATCCCAGCCCGGGCCCATTCAGGCCCATATGCTAAACTGGGGTGTGGCCCCCAGTTCAGTTCTCACCAGGGCGAGCTTCCCATGTGGGAGGCCCCCAGTTTGGCCCCCAGCTCATGGGGCTGCATCTCACCCACCTGTGTGGACCGAGGTCAAGTCAAAAGCTGACGACGTACAACTATGGAGACTGCTCTGGGCCCTCCCCCTTCTCTCTGTCTCTCTCTGTCAAAAACAATAAATTAAATCTTAAAAAAATATAATTTTTGAGCTGGAAAAATTCTCCAAAGACATCTGACTCAGCCCAGTTTTATTATATAATTAAATACAAGTTAAGAACTGTAGTCAAAAAATGCTCCTATATGGAAAGAGCCTCAAAGAAATTCGCCTGTTCTCGTCATCTGATGGCTAGTGAAGATGCTGGTGAAAAATAACTTGGCTATATGGCATGAGAGGGGACTGGGAGCAAGGGCCTGGAAAACCAATCTCCAAATAACCAGCACAGCATAAGATTTACTTTAAATTCCTTTAAATTGGCAGATTCCCAGAAAGTCATAAGGAGAATTATCCATCACAACCAAAGAAAGAAAAAAAATGCAAATACTCTGGCAGACCAATAAATGTCTTAGGCTTTTATCCATACAGTGAATCCTTCTGACCAGAGAAAATTAAAAGTTTGCTTTGCTGTATAATTCTAGGTTGGGTTGATGGCCACACACATTTATAAACCTCAAAGCTTACCTCTAGCAAACTAACCACACTGCATCACAGACCAAACTGTGCTTCACAAATACAGGTTCAAAAAGAAAACCTACGCACTCTGAGAAGAGCCTAAAAAAGTGAAGCATGCTAACCAAGAAGCGATAGATTTAAAGATTAAACAACTCTGTCCTAAAGAAATAATAAATGAGGGAGAGAGGAGTAGGATGCTGCCTCTCACAGCAAGGACGGCCCGAAGGCCCAGACAACAAGGCAATCAATCCTCAGGGAAGATCAGGGGAAGTGCTGACTTCACGTGGCAGGGGTGAAAAATCTCTACAGCTCACTCCATTCACCTTATAGCAAGTGCTTTTTAAAAAAGTGTTTACAGTTCAAAAAGGAATTTTCTCAAGAATTTTCTGGAAGAGTTGCACCCAGTGTCATCATATGTTCAGGTATAACCCATGGGTTTTATCGATAATCCTTAATTACCAGTATTGTACAACATTATGGCAGGCAAACTGCTCATCACAATGGTATCACTACTAGAGTTTATTTCTTAATCTTCCTCTGGATTAGTCCTTTTTGGCCTGCTTCTTATTATTGACAGGTATATTATTCTAGAATTATAAACAATAGCAGCAATAATTACTACTTGTTAGGGGCAAACCACGTGGCAGGCACTATTAGACAGTTTTTATTCATTATCTCATTTAATTCTCTCATTAATCATATAATTAAGGTAAGCACTGATTCCCATTTTGCAAATCAGGAACCAGAGACTGAGAGAGATTAAAAAGGACTTATTGTACCTCTAGTACCTAACATAGTGTACAGAACAGAGGATGTGCTCCATTAATTTGTACTAGGTCAATGCTGGTGTCTGCCATCACACTGCTAGTAAGTGGTAAGTAAGCTTGGATTTCTTTGAATTCAGATAAAACCATGATTAAAACCATGATTCTAAGTCTCCCCTGTCTCCCTGTTTGAGGAGATAGACACAGAAGAAGGAAACTGTCAAGGAACAAAAGAACTCCTATTCATTCTACTTTCATTTCTGGGAAGGCTTAGTTTAATACACTGTAACACTGCAAAGCCTTACTTTTCCAGGTCCACTTTATTTATCTGATCTTCAATTTGCTGAGATTCCATTCCATTCTTTTAAAATCAGAATTTTAGCCACAAACAAGTAAGAAGTTAATTAATAATCGGCCAATTCTGGAGTTCTATGAAGTCAATAATGCCAAATTTCAACACTGATAAACATTTTTCCACATATATTTCAAAGAACAAGAGCTCTGGGGTCTCTTATCAAAAGAATGCTGGCTGAAGTCTGGGAAAAGAACTTTAGAATGAAAAACCTACATGTGAAAGTCATTTCCCCCTCATTCCAGGAGTGAAATGGAACATTTCCTATTAGAAGCCATATACCGGTATGTCAAAAGGAAGGAAGGGAGATATAAGAAGGTATGAAGAACTTTGCTATTTATTGTTTGATTTTTACTTTCCTTCTACAGAAAATTACAAATTAAAACAGCCAAATGCCCTATTAGGCACATCAGCCTAAAAACACCAAAATACAGTTCATTAAAAAGGCTCCTAGGAACGGACGGTGTCCTTGCCTCCCTACTTTTACTTCTTGCCCACTTTGTCTCCATAAAAGCAAATAGGGGGAAACCAGGATGGTTCAGCAGGCTGAGCTCTCACTTTGCAGCCCTGAGGTCCGAGGATCGAGTCCTGGTCCCAGTCCTGGCCCCAGCTGGTGCGGATTCATATGCTGCACTGTGGTGTGCTTCCCTTGTGGGGGGACCCCCAGTTAGGCTCCTGCCAGGGCAAGCTTCCATGTAGGAGGCCCCTGGTTTACCCCCCAGCTATGGGAGCATGCCTCCCACATGCCTCCCTGTCCCAGTTCCCGCCCTGTGTGGCTCCGGTGCCCACCTGTGTGGAATAAAACTATGTCAAAAAACTAATGATGTACAACTATGGAGACTGCTCTGGGTCCTCCGCCTGCCCTCTCTGTCTCTCTCTCTGTCAAAAACAATTAAAATAAATCTTTTTTTAAAAAAAGCAAATAGGTGAAAAATATTTAATTCCAAAGCTTCAAATCACACAAACATATAATTTGTTTGCTCAAAAAATTTTTTAGGGGTAAGGATACAAAAATAGAGACTTTCTCTACATAATGGGAACTACCAGAGGGTTTTAAGCTACAGAACGCCAAACTTAGATTACATTTTAGAATGAAGGCTCTGGCATTACTGGTAACTTTTAAAAATAATATACCAAGGGCTTTGCATAGAGCCTAGCACAGAGAAAGCAATCAAATAGCAGCTATAACAGACAAGGAATATATGACAATACCTGGTATAAGATAAGTTATTTATATGACACCCATCATCTGTGAATCAAGTAACTGCCTCCAATTTTCATGATGTACCTCAAAAGAAACAGAAGTCCTTTTGTTGAAACAGGCCTCAGCTTCCAGCCAATAGAGAAAAAGTTTTCAATAGAGTCCTCAGTATGTCAGGAGAGTGCATACACTGTGTGAAGTTAATAACTAAAAAGCCTGTATGCATCCCATCATGTGTATGTACATCCTCAAAAGGATATCCAGCACAGCTAGAGCACATAAGATAAATAGTAAAAAGTACCAGTGCTCTTCACAAATGGCCATCCTTTGAGTTCAGCCCAAACCAGGGACAACCAGTCAACTTACATGACACTGTAACCTTGGAAGGCCTAGGAATGAGCCTTGTACCACCACAAAGGACTAACGCTATAGGGCAAATGGCCGGGTTCCTCCCTCTTGACAACTGGTCTGAACATGGCACAGAGTTCCCCACCAGAGAAGGTACTCCACATGTACTCCACATGTACTCCACAGAGTTCCCCACCAGAGAAGGTATGCCACATGTACTCCAGCCCATGGCTCTGGTGCTATGCAGTGGCAAGCAACCATGGCATCACCAATTCCAACCAGCCCCCTTTACCCCTTTTCCTAGGCCCTCACCCTTTCACCACATCATGGTTCATTATTTCATTATACACTTTATAAACAGTCCAAACACAAATATCCCTACCCCAATCACTATCTTTTCCTTACCCCACTCTTGTTCTTCTCTGTACTGGGTTACAAATACCTGAGGACAGGTGTGGTCTTGCCCTTCTGTATAACCCACAGGTCTTGGCCGAAACATGCACTCCGGCAGGGTAATTGGTATTCCTGTTCTCCTCTCTCCACCACAGTCTGCTGTGGCTTTGGTGGGTGCCAGGCAGCCCCATGATGAGCACTCAATGCATGGCAGAGAGGCTAACTGCTTAGTTCAGGCAATCTGTTCCTCAGTACAGTGAAGTAGCCAGCCTCCAGTCCTTTCCGGCCTTGCAATTAAAGGACATCCCAAGTATAAGAATGTGATGCTTCAAATCATGTATTTACAGCTATTAATTATGCAATCCATTATGAATTCACTAATAACTCTCCCACAAGCCAATTTAAATAAAAATTTCAATTCAAGGAGTTGTAAGTTACCATCTCTTCTGATTCACCATCAATATCATGATTACACCTCTTCTTACATGGCAATGATGTAGATAGACTTGAACAGAAAGAAAGTTACACTAGGGTTTCATCAACTTATAAAATCCATCCAATAGCTTTGACTTCATGATTTGGAAAACACTGTAACCCAGAAAGATGCACCCTAAAAATCGCTCTTAGACCACCCACAATTTCCTTTGTGTATCACTTTGACTAGGAGAGGATTAATTTTCATTTGAAGTAGTAAAGTAGCACTGATCATGTTGATTTAACTTCAAATTAATTTCTGAATCAAATGTTCCTTGATTAAATAATTCATAGAAATGATGTTTTCACACACAAAAATGTAGCTATTTTAAAATACTTGTTATATTTACTGAAGGTTTTCTCCATTATACTCATATTTTAATTAAACTTAAAAATAAAGCCCTCCAAAAAATCTGGGGATGCAGGTTGAGCACTTGCCTTGCAACCATGAAGTCTGGGGATCAAATCCCGGCACCGGCTTGTGCAAAACCATATGCTGAACTGTGGTACAACTGGTAACTGTCTGAATGGCATGGTGGTGAAGGTTCTCCCCTCCCATGTGGGAGGACACCAGTTTGGTTCCCGCCCCACGCAGCCCCACATCCACCTGTGTGGAATGAAACTATGTCACAACTAATGTACAACTATGGAGACTGCGCTGGCCCCTCCCCCCTTCTCTTTGTCTCTCTTTCTCTTTCTCTCACCTTGTCTCAAACAATAAAAATAAATCTTAAAAAAAAAAAAAAAAAAATCGGGAGGGATGCCAGGATAGCTCAACAGGTTAGGCATTTGTCTTGCACCCATGAAGTCCAAGAAAAGGATCCCAGCCCCGGCCCGTGCAAATCCACCTGCTGGACTTCGGCGGAACTGGTAATCGCCAGGAGGGTGGCAAAGGTTCTCACCTCCCATGAGAGAGGCCCCCGGTTTGGTTCTGCCCAGCTCAGCCCCACATCCACCTGTGTGGAATGAAACTATGTGAAAAAACTAATGGCGTACAACTATGGAGACTGCTCTGGGTCCTCCCCTCTTCCCTCTCTCTCTCTCACTTTCTCTCAAACAATAAAATAAATTTAAAAAGAAAAATCTGGAAACACTATGCACCTAGTTAACTGACAGGGGCATGGTCATGAATTAGACAATGCCAAGGAGAATACTACTGATTAAATGTCACATGTCATGCTGAGCCAAAGTGACATAAAGCTACACAGTGGGCTCATTGCTAACAAATCACATAAGAAATACACTTTTCTGTATTTAAAGAGCTCTACTTTCACTGCCAGACTTTGAAAGCTCATATAATCATAAAAGAAGATATATTTCTCTAAGAAAAGTTTCCTTACATTGTAATCCACTAAACAATAAATTTGTTTTGAATGGGAGGGAGGAGTAATCACTATTACTACTACTCATAATACCATGTTCTAAACAGGGTGTCTAACCTTTAGGCTTCCTTAGGCCACATTGGAAGAATTGCCTTGGGCAATACACTAACATAAAATACACTAACAATAGCTGATGAGTTAAAAAAAAAAAAATTACAAAAAAATCTCATTTTTAAGAAAATTTACAAATTTGTGTTGGGCCTCATTCAAAGCCATCCATCCTAGGCTGCATGAGGCCTGCAGGCCCCAGGTTGGACAACCACAATCTAATATTTCTATGTGTTCACGCTCATCCGCACAAACTGCCTCATCCCAGCAACTACCTCAAATGTTCTAAAACAAAACAAAACAAAACAAAATATCCAAATGTGCTAAGAATGATTAATTCTAGTTTTCAGTTTTTCCTTGTTAAAAATATCCAAAATCATTGTTATATTAAACAACTTAATGTTAAAAGTGATTGGACTACTGCCTGAATACAGAAAGCACTAACCATACGAGTATGTTACCTGTTATTAGCCTAGGGAAGAAAAAGCAATGGAAAGACAAACACTATCATATGACATTCCCCCCCGCCCCCCAGCCCCCAACCCCTTAGAAAACATTCTGATCATATGTTGGAGCTTCTTTGCACTGGGACTTACGTTTTGGTTTTCCTCCTAATTGACCATCATTCCTCAAGAATGGACCACTGCTCTGAGGTCAAAGCTATTTGAACAATCAGGCAAACCGTGGTCACAAGCAGGCTTCAAGGAAGACACTGGAACTGAGTTGAGTTTTTCACCAATCTTTGCTCCTTTGGCAGCAAGAATCAGCACTGGCACTTAACTGGCTTTACAACCTGCCCATGGCTTCCCTGCAATGCAGTCGCCAACAACAAAAGCTCCTTAAACCACAGGTCCTGTGTGGCCCGGGATTTAGCACATAAGCTTGAGATTCCAACTGCAGGAACAAGTCAAGACCTAGGAGCTGCAGGCAGGCTGGCACTGGCTAATCCAGACAGTTCCCTAGAAGAGGCAGAGGCTAGGCCACACGACCACCTCAGGACTGGTCTTTAAGGTAATGTAAATAAGGTTTTATCTCTAACAGGTGATGTTATCACAAGGTCAGCCCAACCGTGTATGCCTTGGGGCTATAATTAGTACACTGAGGGAGGGAAAGGTAAGTATACTTTCATAAAACAGAATTTTGCCAATTTTACAAAACAGAAACAAGTGTGAAAGTGGTATGTAAACTAAAGAGTAAAACAAATATAAGGAAATGTAATATCATTTGTCAATGGAATCTGCCACTTTTCTTTCAAAAAATGGAAAGGGGAAAAACTGATCAGGTGAAAATGTATTACTTTTTCAGTGAAGACACTAGTGGCACAAGTTATATTGAACCCCAATCAAAATGACTTAAACAATAAATTTGAAGTCCAGAGGTGACAGCAGCCCAACGCTGTCCCTGTCCTCCCCCTGGGCCCCTCTAGCATTTCAGCTCCAGCCTGAAGCCAGCTGCCCTCATGGTTTATGATGGCTACAAGAAGTACACTGCCCTCACGCTCAACACCAGGGGAAAAAAGGCCTTGCTTTCCCTCAGACAGGGTCAGTTTAGGATGCCTGTGATTGGCTTAGACCACTGATGTTCAATCTTGGTTACCTGTTAGAATCATCTGGAGATTTAAAAACAAAACACAAAACGAGACATTTGCAGATCTTATGATCAGAGCACTCTCCCTATTGCAAGTCCCTTTCCTTTCCACCCTTGCGGTCTTCCTTTTGAGTAAAGTCTCCCACTACCACATAACAAAGAAGAAACTGAGGCACAGGCATCTCCCCAGACCAGTTAAATCAACCCCTGGGGGTAGGATCTGGACACAAGTCTTTGTCCAGCTTACAAGTCTTTGTAAGCTCCTGAGGTATAGCCTGAAGTATACTCAGGGCTGAAAACCAGCTAATCAAGACCCCTCGGGAGCCTAGGACTGGACTGTTCCTTGTGAGATACACGGGGGTGATGCAGCGAGGGTAGTGGATGCTGCGTGGGCAACCAACTTGGCACAGCACAATTGCCTATGTAAGTATCTGACACACACAGAATCCGGAGATGGTTCACAGAAAGATAAACATGTATGTCCCTTAAACACATTAAAAATGCTCAACCTCACTCAAAGAGAGCTACTAATTAAAACCATACTCAGATATTTTATCTTATCAGATTGGTAGAAGTCCCAAAATTTGACAACATACTCTGCTGCTAGGCTCTGGGAATACAATTACTCTCCTGTATTATTACTACTGATGGGAGTATAAACTAATACAATCCTGATGGAAGGGAATATGGGAATAATAGCTACCACTGTAGTACCTATATTAATATCTGTATCTACTATTAATCTACTATCTACCCATTAATAATAATAGCCCAGCACTATCACTTTTAGAAAAAAATATATGAAAATACTTTTAAAATTTAATCTTGGGGAGGCTGGGATGGCTCAGTGGGTTGAGTGCTCGCTTTGCAGCCCCAGAGTCCGAGGATCAAATCCCAGGCCCCGCCCATGGGGACCCATATGCTGAACTGGGGTGGGTCCCCAGTTCAGTTCTTGCCAGGGCCTATGTGGGAGGTTCCTGGCCCAGTTCCTGCCCTGCGCAGCCCCGTGCCCACCTGTGGAGTGAAACTATATGGAAAACCAATGCTGTCAACTATGGAGACTGCTCTGGGCCCTCCTCCTTCTCTCTGTCTTTCTGTCTGTTTCTCTCTGTCAAAAAACAATAAAAATAAACCTTAAAAAAATTTTTTTTTAATATTTAATCTTTCCACATCCACAAGAGACACTCTTTGCCATTCAGGATGCTGTAGAATCACCAGTAAAACCATGAATATGATATTGCAGAAGTAGAAAGTACAGAAGTTTATGCTGAATCTATTCAAAACCAAGATAAATCCAAGAGTTGTTTGTTTTACTTTGGTTTTGGTTTAAGATTACACATATAAGCGAAATCATTCGGTATTTGTCTTTCTCTTTGTGACTTATTTCACTTAGCATGATACCCTCTAGGACCTTTTGGCTTCCCTGGGCCACTTTGGAAGAAAAAGAATTGTCTCGAGCCACACATAAAATACACTAACACTAATGAGGTGGGTGAGCTAAAAAAAAAAAATCGCAAAATAATCTCAATGTTTTAAGAAAGTTTACAAATTTGTATTGGGCCAGATTCAAAGCCATCCTGGGCAGCATGCAGCCTGAAGGCTGGACTAGCTTGATGAGGATCTTCCAAATACCGGTAGTACATTTCATTATAAAATATCAAAACACCACATTTGTAAACATCAATACCAATCTTTAGATCACAGTAGCCGATACAAGTTTTCCAAAATCCTGATTTTCACTGGAAAGCGAAGATTTTATCATTGGCAACAGATACTACCGGTTGTTTTCTTTGAAAGTCTCCTTTATACACTTTTTATTGTGAATAACCACAGTTTATGGGTCATAGTTTTGTCATTGTTTTGAGTAAAAATGATAGTCCACGAGAAAAGCAGCTACTTCAGCTTGTAACTCAAATGACTGCCCCAGTGCTCTTCCCAGAGGGAAGCATTATACCTCAGTACACAACAGAAACGCTTTATGCGGACTTCCCATTGCATCCCACAGAACAGGAAAAAGACATACACACAAGTGTCAAGAGTTAATAAAATTAGGGGAAGCAGAGATGGCTCAGGGGGTTAAGCACTCACATTGCAGCCCCAGGGACCAAGGATCAAATCCCAGCTCCGTGGGCCCATATGCTGAACTGGGGAGTGCGGCCCATGCAAGAGGCCCCCAGTTCAGTTCACACCCCTGGCTCAAGGTGGGGTGCCTCCGGTATGGGAGCATACCGGAGGCTCCCAGCCTAGTTCCCACCCTGCGCTGCCCCCGCCCACCTGTGTGGAATGAAACCATGTCAAAGCTGATGACATACAACTATGGAGACTGCTCTGGGCCCGCCCTCTTCTGTCTCTCTGTCTCTGTCAAAAAAAAATAAATCTTTTTAAAAATTAGTAATTTTTTGCTGCTTCATCAAGGACATTTTTAAGTGAAAAACTAATTAAAAAAAATTTTTTTTGCTATGAGTGCATGGCATGAATACAATGGCTACCAGTATAGTTAAGTACTATATCCTTGATTCATGCTAAGAAGGCTACATTACTTCTGCCCCATTAGTGCAAAGAGTACAATAACATCTTAGTATTGCATTAATGTGCAGTTTTAACCCTGGACCCCTTGGCGGATGAGGGACATCTAGGGCAGCAGTCCCCAATCTTTTTTGGCACCAGAGAATGGTTTTGTGAAAGACAATTTTTCCACAGACCAGGAATAGTTTTCAGATAACTCCAGCGCATTACATAGTGTACTTTGTTTATATTATTACATGTGATATATAATAAAATAATGACACAACTCACCATAATGAAGAATCAGTGGGAGCCCTTAGCTTGGGTTTTGATATGCGTCTGCAAGCAAGTGATTTATGATGGTCTCTGTGCAGTCAAACCTCTCTGCTCATGTTCATCTGTATCTGCAGCAGCGCCCCTGTGCTAGCATCCCCGCCTCAGCTCCACCTCAGATCAGCAGGCATTAGATTCTCATAAGGAGCCACAACCTAGATCCCTCACATGCGCCATTCACAATAGGGCTCACACTCCTAGAGAATCTAATGCTGCTGCTGATCTGACAGGAGGCGGAGCTCAGGTGGTAATGTGAGCAATGGGGAGCAGCTGTAAACATAAACAATGCTTTGCTCGCTCACCCGCCACCACTCACCTCCTTCTGTGTGGCCCAGTTCCTAACAGGCCAGGGACCAGTACAGGCCCAGAGACTGGGGACTGGGGACCCCTGATCTAGGGAACTACACTATTCTACACCAGTATAGTTTCCTAGAAGTGAGATTACTGGGTCATTGATATACACATTTTAAATTCTGATAAGTATAGCCACAGCTCTCCAGAAAATCTGTATCAATTTTCACTAAGCCTATATGATCTTAACTAATTAAAAATGTAAATAATTCACTTTATAATTCCCTGAATTTGGGAAGCACCACAATATAACACTTTATCATATCTGCCTGTCTAAAACCAGGGTTAAAATATAACTAAATGTTTTCAGGCAAAATAAAATCCAAGTACCCAGACTTTTTTGATGATGAGAATATTTTTCTATAGAAAATGAAACCTCAACTGTCAAATGCAAGTTCACTCAGAAACCTTTGTTTATTGTAGTCACCCACTGTTAAGAGGTATTTGTGACTGAATTTCAAAGTATATGCCATTTGCACACATCTTACATTTGCTTATAGGGTAGGTGGGCTCAACTGATCATTTAATATAAAATACAGTCTGAAAAAGGTCAGGCTACAACAGCACAAAGAAAATCCTAATTAACTGGTACATACATGCGCAGCCATGACAGACATTGGGATAAGGTGAGCCTTAGCTTGAAAATTGGACAGAACTACTGGAAATGAACAGTATGATACATACTTGTCAGAATTCAAATACCAACTATGTCCACAAAAATGTCAGACAATGTTTCTTGCCCCAAATGTCATCTGAAACAGGGAGAGGAGGCAAGCTCTACCTATGGGGAAAGGATTACTACTTGCCCAAGGTAAAGCAACTAGAAGTAGGGTATCCTCATGAAGAATGCTGCTTCCCCACTTGATTTTTCCCACCTAGCTCCAAAGTGAGTATTTTCAAATCCTACTTATGACTGAAACTGTCAATGACATTAGTGTCAACTAGGATCTGTGGCTCTTCTTTTGGGAGAGTACAAACCACTTTGAGGACATGGTAGAAGCTCCCTGTATATAAAGCAGTAAAGGATCCATGCACTTAGAGGAAGAGCCTATGCCTTAGGTTAGAGCAGAATCACCTATGAATCCTGGGAAACCACTGAAGTCCAACCTCCTCAGGAAACTGGAATCGTAAAATGGCTTGTCCAAGGTCAACAGTCAGTTAGAAGGGGAATCAGGCAAGAAATAAACAACTCAAAAAATATGTGAATAAAGCTGTACAGAATCACCAAGTAACTTTTTCTTCTACAAAGAAACGAAGGTAACTTATGCCAAAAACTAAGGGATAAATAACGACAGTAACAGAAGTTTTAAGTAGAATGAGAAGAAACCCACACAAGCGCTGTTGTTCAAGTTCCTTGTGCATTCCTGAAGCTGAACACATAAGGGAAAATGTGACCAGAAAGGCTTGAAAAGCACTCACCATGTTCCACAAATACATTGCAGTGTGGACCCCCATGCCTCGATGATTCCTTCTTCCCTGCTCCTTTGATAAAGTGCAGGGCAGGCAAACTTGGCCTTCTTTGGTCCCCAAGAACTTTTCCAGGCTGCTGCCCCATAAAGTAATGATAAGCACCCTTCCAGAAGAGGGTTCAAGCTCTTTCAGAACGGTCAGTGAGCTTAGGACACGCGTTATCTGTGGGATTTCACATTCACCGCATCTCCACAAAGTCAGTAATTGAGGTCAATCACAAAAATACACCTTCCATAACAAAAGGAAGCAGTTTGTGGGCTGACATGTGTAAACAGGAGTTCCGATTACTTTTGAAATGTCTCAATTTGAAGTAATGTAATTGCAATGCTACCCCAAAAGTTTCTTGAAGTGTCTTTTACGGGCTGAATAACAGTTTCTTTCAACGAAAAAAAAAATCTAAACAGAAATATTCACAGGGGGGTGCTGTCAAAGGGCCAGAAATATTAAAGTCATTTTTGATTCCCACACAGAAAGGAAATGTGGCTCGTCTTCGGATGCTTTCCCAGCACTGTTCCCGTGGAAGTCACCCACCCCCTAGTTTCTGCATCTTCGGACCGATTTCCTGCCGAACGAGGTGCCGTCCTGCTCCTGCCTGCCCTGCTCCCCGGAAAGCACGGGTCACCGCGGCTTCAGCGACAGCTTGCCCTCCGCTCTGACGAGAAGGAATGCATTGCCAGCAACGTTTAAGTCCGCTTTTTAAAAGGCCTGTGAAACGAGTCCAGACTTTTCCTTTGCATTAACGTTTTGGGGCAGGCTGGGGCTGGGGGGGCCGTAGGTGACATTGGGAGAAGTCAGGACATTAGAAGCTCCCGGGAGCAACCTGGGGTGCGGGGAGGCCGCTTGGCAGCAGGGAAGAATTTCAATGGGGGGGGCTGCGAGGTCAAACCTGGGGCTGAGAGTCAGACAGAGGGGCGACTCGGGGGTCAGAGGGAGGCGGCCGGGACGCAGGACACCGGGTGTCCCAGGGCTGGGGCAAAAAGACCACCCCCAGGGCCCCAGAGCAGGGGCGGGGCTGTGAGGGACCAAGAGCTCTCGCGGCTCCAAAGGCGGGAGGCGGCCCAGGGGGAGGAGGCCCGGCCGCCTCAGCTGCCCTGAGTCCGGGGGTCTATGAAGATACCCCCTCCCCCAGCCCCAGATGATGCCGCCGCCGCCAGGCAGTCACATCCCCAGAGCTTGGCTGCGGGACCCCGCCTCCCCGCGCCGGCAAGGGCTACGGACAACGGAGGGGTTCCCCAGCCGCAGGACCCGGGGACCGGCTCCGGCTCCAGCGCTGCTCAGGGACGCACACCGACCCCCGCCACCGCCATGATGGATGACGAGCCGCTCCACAACGAGGCCAGGCCCCGCCCCCGGCCCCGCCCCCGGCGACGTCCTCAGCGCGCCTCGCGAAGACCGGGACCCTCCCGGCGCCGCTTTCGGGGACTCCGCCGCGCCTTCCCGCTCTTGTTTCTCTCTGGCCGCCAGAACCTGGGCCCGCACGACCTCTTAAATATGGTTTTTCCGAGCGCAAGGTGAGTCGTAAGGAAGCACCCACCTCCCCTGTACCGCTATTGGTCCCCGACAATCCGGGTCAGGGCTCTCTCCCGCGTCCTATTGGCCGAGGAGGGCAGTAGGCCGGGGCTCCCAGCCAACCGCTTTGGGCGCAGCGCGCAGGGCATGCCGGGAGTTGTGGTCCGCGGTGTCCGGCACTGTCCTCGTGCACCCGAGACGTCGTGCCCTCTGCTCCCGGTTCCTCCGCCTCGGTCCCGCCCTCCTGGGAGTCGGTGGACTCTCGCCGGCCTCGCGTAGGGCTGGCCAACGTCTCCACTGCGCGGGTAAGACCCGCGAGGAGCCAAAGCTAAGGGAAAACTGCGGATTGGATTTTCCCAGAACCGGAGCTGGACTTCTTTGATCCTCTTTAAGGGAGAAAATTTAGCTCGCTTCTGAAAACCAAGGTGCCCACTCCCAGACCCCGAATTTCCATCTCTTCCCCAAGAAGCACAAACGTTAGAACTAGCGAGAAATAAATGGCTGGAAAGCACCCGACATATTGCCAGTTCATTGTTTCTTTGGGGCATCAGGAGCTTCACTCGTGAAAGAAACAGCATTTAAGCATTTCTCTGAGGCCAAACTAGGCGCAATCATCGATGCTTGAGCGAAACCTGTACAATTAAACGACCTGGTCTTACCTGTGTACATGTATTCACCTGAAGAACATCCTGTTAGCTGGGAAAATACCGACTGTTGGCTAGCAGGCCGAGCTAGCCAATAACGCAGGCACAAACCCACATCTGTCAGAACCCATCTTCTGCAACTAAAAATCACCCTGGTTCCGTTCTTCATTCTGCAGGTCTCCCCACAGCGGAGCGCCTACCAGACCAGGATTTACTTGTTTCTATGGGGATCCACTCATCACAGCGCCTACTCTACACCAGGCAGTTGTGCTTCTCATAAATTGCATTATCTCAATTAATCCTCACTATAGCCCAATGAGGCATGTAATATTCTTCTCCATTATGCAGCTCAGAAAAGTAACAAGGTCACTTGCCTGGTATGTGACAAAGTCCGGATTTGAGTCCAGGTTGGTGTTGCTCCAAAGCCCATGGTTTTTCCACTATATCATTCAGTATCAAATAACGATCTGCCTAATGTTAAGACAACTGACTTCTTTATAAGTTGCTACTGACATCAGGGGAAACCACAGCCGCATTACAGGTCTTGTACATTGTTATTACCTAAACTTACGTATTTTGGAAATATTTCTGCTGGATTGGGAAATGCTGCTGATGTGGGCTTCAAGAATAGTTACTTGGGAGGAAGTGAATGTGAGCATATTAAAAATGTGCCAATTCAGAACTGGAATTTATATTCAGGTGTTAACTGGTTGAGCTTTGCTGACAAAGCAATAGCTCACAAACTTGGTCCTGGCTTACAGATCACCCTTAAAACTTCAATGCCCTTGTTCCTTTAATATTTACCTATTCTCTTATCCTGATTACCACCCTAATTTTTCTTTTTGGAAATTTGCTTTTATTTATATTCAAGTTTTAATCATTTCCTGCTCACTTTCATTCTCTAGCTTAAAATTGGGCAGTCAAATCAGAAACTCTAAAAACACATTTTCTGAACAATTCACTCAACAAGCATTTATTGAGCCCATGTGCCAAGCACTCACTGTCCTAGATGCTGGGATACAGTGGTGGAAGGGGGGATGGGACTCACCCTTGTCCTCCCCAAGCACACATGGAGGGTGTGACAGGCAATAAGCAAAATGAGTAACAATCCAAAGTATCAGTCTCAATGCTGGAAATAAAACGTCTAGATCTGTATCCTTTCAGTCAGTCCCACCCATTCTCTGAACTGCTTTGACACCTCCCTAGAACTGAAACCCAGTCTGTACTCACAGGTGCTCATGGGCTTAATCTAGTCACTTTTTAATTCTTTGAATCGAATTCTTCACTTTTACGGGGGTCATACCTGCCAACTTTACAAGGTTATAAGGATCAAATGAGATCTTGTTTGGTTTTCTGCAATTAAAGATTGCAATAATGCTTCATCAAAGCCAATATAGAAGCCAGCTGCACTTGACCTATAAACCCTTACCCCAAATCTCCATTCTACTTTCACCATTTCCTAATTTTAGGTGAGCCCTAAGCCCAAACTATTTCTAGAAATGTACATTATTTTACTCCCTTTATAACACTGTAGAATGATATATCCGAGGACTTAAATTAGAATAGAGCCCAGCAATGCCTGACAATTAAATGTTTCCAAACATTAAATAAATCCTTTACATTCATATATTATTTTCACTAAAAGTACTCATTTCAATCTAATTTTGTCCTTTTATAAAGCAAAGCAACACACCAAGTTGCTAACGAGATTCAGTACCAGTGTAATTAATCTGTCTTTATTCCGTTTATTCCATTTTTTAAACCTGTTGGAATACACTTAAACAAGGGCGCCCTCTAGTGGGCCACAGAAAATAATTACTAAAAGGTGCTTTCAGACCTTTTGTGTTGTTTCCAGTTAGTAGGTACCACCATTCTGCAGATACTGAATGAACAGAATAGACTGGCAGCTTGGGAGAAGCCAGGTGAGAAGCATAACTTTCAACAAGCTTACACATGGCCCTGGTCAAAACCAAACTAAACCTGGGACTCAAGACACCCAGTCCCATTCCCTTCCCTCAAATAGCATACAACCTGGCACGTGTTCTCAAAATACGGCAGTTAAGTCAATCTAAAATTGCAACACAGCCTACATAACATTCAGTTGGCTGCAAAACTGCTCAAAACAGCTGATACATTAAGGGACAGAAAAATAATGAGATAAAAGAAATTGTCTATTGAGTAATGTTATAAATATACCAGTTAACAAAAAAGAGCCAACATGTATTTTAACACTGTCAAATTCAGTGTTCAGCATTACTACTGAAACTGTCCTAGGTTCATTTTACTAGCCGACCCGAGTAGAGTGGTTAGGGCCTCTGGCAGAATTTTTATCTGCTAAGCCCTCAACTCAGCTCCCAAGTATTATACAATGAACACAAGAACAGATATGGTGATGTTAATGCCACAGTTGTAAATTTTTTTTTTATTTCACCTCATGTGAAATAAATTTGCACTTCAGAGTACCTTTAAAAAATGTTTCCCAAAACCTAAACCATTTTTTTGACATCAGAAAAATGAATGCACAGAAATTCTAGCACTCCTCAGTGAGAACATCAGCACCTTGGTTTCTTTTAACCGAGAATTAGTCAAAGGTGAATACATTACTACTTCAATTATAGGAGGAAACCAGCTTTTCTTTTCTCGTTTCCCATTTTTCCTACTTTAAGTTCATGTTTACCACAATACCTAAATCATTCATTCTATTATCAGTACTTCATAGGCTGACCAGGCGTCTGTTTCAAACAGTCTGTATGATCAGCCTAGTGCTTCAGCTTCTTACAAATCACTCTCAAAGGCAGGACAATAAGGCAGCCTGCTGTGGGTAGTCCTACCTATCACCACAGGAACATACAGTGGGAACTAAGATTCCAACCAAGCAAAGGCTGATTCCACTCCTGGGTTACCTTTACCAACAATATTCTACAATGTCATACTTGTGCTGTGAGGAGGTGGGAATGGAAGCCACAACAGACAATTTGGGGGCCAGGTCGGCCATGTCTTTTATAGGGGCACGGTGCTTTGTGAATTGATGGTGAGTAGAAGACAAAAGACTCTCCATATTATTCCAGGATGGGAGTCCTCCTAGCTGGAACACTGTGTGCTTTTAAAGACCCCCAACCCTAGTGCCAGGGATCTACAGGGAGCCCAAGAGGCCACGGGGCAGTTCACCTCTCCCAGGCTCTGCCTTCGAACATAAGAAAGCAGGTCTGTGGGCTGGAGGCAGCCTGATGTAGCAGGTCCGTGATGAGTCTCCCAGGTCTTGCTGAGCCACACACGGGGACCACAAATAAGATTTTCACTTTCAAACGTTCAGACAGGCATACACAGTCCTGTCCTACAGATGCTTCCCCTTATCCCTCCTGCTCTAGAAGTCTCTGGCGAGTTTCCAACACAATTTCCTCCATTACTTCGGGCTTTAAGATGTCTTTAATCTGAAAAAGAAAAGGTATTTGTTCAGAAAAGAAACCATAAGCAGACCATCAAGCAAAGCCAAACACAGAAATCATACCTGGTTAACATAAACCTTCTATATTCCTTTCATTAATCAGAGGCTAAGCAGATGTGCTCTGCTAGAACCAGCTGAACAAATCAGCAAGATTCTGTAGGACACAGGTGACAAGAACAAAGATATTATTCTGGCATTCACTAAATACTGAAATTGGAACAGGCAAAATCAAGTGCAGAGGGTTGTACCTTTATCCCCTCAAACCTTTAGACTGACACTAGACACTGAGATTATTACAAGTACCTTCAGGAAAGATCGACCAGACACTCATTAACCCTTTGACATACGAATTAAATGAAATTCTGTATGAGCAAAAAATACTACTTATTTTTCAACTTAACATTTGCAGGTACAATATCCAGCATTCACATAACTTATAAGCTTTGATTCCAAATCTGGCACATGTGGTAGCTATAAGTTGCACGTACCCATGTCCTTTGAATTTCATCAGTGACTCATCTAGGGAGACATCTTCATCTGGAGTGTATAATTGTTCTAACTTACTCAAATAGTTGACTATTCACACTTTTTGTATTTTGTCTTCTTTACATACAATTTCAGTATTGAAAGAAAATGTGATATAGCAAAGAAGCGCTTGCAAGTCATATTTTGTTAAAATATCAGTTTCTCTAATATTGCTTTTTGACCAGTACATATCTATTTTAGAATTGTGTACTTGCAACATTGTGATACATAACAAAAGGTATGCTTCATCACTTGTTACTACTGGAAACCACTCCTCATCCTTTTTCGAGTTCTGGCCCTTTATCTTTTGACTTCAGTTATCTATTTGTTTCTACGATTATCATTTCAAAAAAATCATCATTTAGCACTTGTTTCAAAACAGAAGCATAGGATTTGCTCCCGATCTTTGCAAAACTAAAACATTTATACCAGCAATTTGGGAAAATGGTGTTATATTTGGAATATTTTCTTTTTTCTTCCCAACTCCACTCTACATCTCTTGAATTATAATCATCACTGCTTGATATAGATATAGGTCTTGCACGTTTATGAACATTACGTTGGATAGGACTACCTTCACTTGAATTTGAATCTTCAGTTGAACAGTCAGCCCCACTAAGTTGCTGAGTATCAGTTTTGATTTCACTCAAATACCCCACTTGGCTTTCAGTATCACTTTCATACAAACTCAAAACAGACATCTTAAAGGGATTATTTCTACAGTTCACACTTTAACACTGAATATATGTAATTATTTCTTGATAATACTTGCAGTTTAACTGCACTCAAAGCAAATCAAATCTATGCACATCTCAGAGACATCAATGTTTACAATGGCCTAAGAAACACGTAATATATCGGAGTCGTCTTTGTCTGTTAAGGGGTTAAAGCTGTCCACCTGATCAGTTCATACCGATGGACATGGCAAAGGCATCGAGATGTGTCTGCCTTCACTGAGAAAACACTGGAGCAAATCAATAAATATGCGGTGCCTGCTCACAGCTCAATGAGGAAAAGGGGAGCCCTGGGTGGAGCAGAGTACCTGATGTGGAAGGGATGCCTCATAGCAATACAGGATGCTGGTATCGTACAGCATCATCCTCTGGGTTACCAACGAGACGATACAATTCCGAAGGCGGGAGATCACCTCTCGGTCAGCAAGGGAGACAGGCTAGCAGGGGATGCAGAGGGAAAGGAAATAGAAGCAGGACCAAAGTAAGTGAACGGTCACAGCAAATCACAGAACTCATTTATACCTTAGCATCACTCTGGGATTCCAAACCAAACAGCTAATGCCAAGGGAGGTTAACCCCTCAAGCACGGATTTAACATTTGGGGATTTAAAAAGGTTGGCTTCTTCAGTCGCTCCCCACAATACTGCCATCAGTCATTGCCTTCATACAATGTTCCTGAAACACTGCAGTGCAAATTCAGACTAACTCAGAAAGGTGAAGGGACTAAGTACAAATAGACAGTTACAAAACAGCCACAGGACGTAAAGTACAGCCCAGGGAATAGTCAGCAATACTGGAATCAGGAGGGCACTAGACTTAGAGGGGGACCACTTCCTAAGTTCTATATGTCTCTACTATGCTGAATACCTGAAACTAATAAAATACTGTTATGTCAACTGCAACTGAAAAATAAAAACAGAAAAAAGTCAGAATACTTACAATATGATTTAATTTATATAAATATCAGAAATACAAAATAAAAAAAAAATATATATATATATTTTTTAAGTTATTGTTTTTTGACAGAGGCAGAGAGAGACAGAGAAAAGGGAGAGGGCCCAGAGCAATCTCCATAGTTGTATGTCATCAGTTTTCAACAAGGTTTCGTTCTACACAGGTGGGCGGGGGGCCTCCCACATTGGAAGGCACACCCCCTTGAGCCAGGGGCTGAACTGGGGGGCAGGGGTGTGAGAACAGAACCGGGGGCCTCCCACATGGGACGCACAACCCAGTTCAGCATATGGGTCCACATGGGCTGGGGCTGGATTCCATCCTCAGTTCCGGGAGCTGCAAAGCGAGCACTTAACCCGCCGAGCTACCCTGGCCTCCTCTAAAATATATTTATAGAAACATTTGTGAAAACCTTCTAAAAAAGGAATGCTTTTTATCTGCAAGTAAGGAAAATGTAATTGGGGAACTCAAGGTATTGCTTCTTAAGCCTGATTGTGAGAACATGGGTAGTTTTATTATTATTATTTAAAATATACATAGATATAATACATTCCTTTTTGTAGATATAGTTCATAATATAAATTCAAAACAAACAAAGGAATTCAAACCAACTCAGACTACAGCACTATAATTGAGAAAGCGGAGAGCTTCACCCCGAGCAAGCAGGGCCCGACAGCAGAGCTGGTCTTTACTCACCTCCAGGTTTGCGATGAAGCCCCCTGCATCCTCTTCTTTGTGCTCGGGTGTAGGGTAGACCCAGATGAAGCCATTGTTACCCAGAATCACAGAGGCACCACAAGGCAAGTCATGGAAGTGAGTCTTCTGCCGTTTTACCAGGGAGGGGGAGACCTGGACCAAAACACCCTGACCGAGCTAAAGAAATACAGTAGGATCATCAGTGAGAATGAGAAGCAGATTACAGAATGTGCCCTAGTTCTATTGGAATCGGGGTCCCTACTGTTAGTAACTGCTGGGAACCCATCTGTACATGGGTAGCAATTATTCAGAGCACACTTCTGGATGTTGACATATCCCAACAGAGGGTGACTTTCCACATCCTTCTCTACCACTTTCCTTTGCAAGGATCACATTCTAATCCAGGGCTGGAGCGCTAGTTTGAGAGATGCTGGAGCCAACAAGGGTGTCTTGTAGGTCCTGGGTTCCAGCCTCTTATAGGCCAAGAAGTACTATTCTATTCCACCTTGACCCCGACTGCCTATCCTACCCATGAGGTGTGTGCCACTGGGCAAGGGGACTGGGCAAGGGCTGGGTGCCAATCCGCCTATGGTTCTGGCAGGGCAGCTCAAATTCCACATCCATCTGAGGGAGGGTCTGCAGTGCCCTGGTCCCCAGAGGTCAGCACACAGTGCAGCTGTTTCACCTCCTACTCCAAGGACATGAATGTGGTGACTGTAGCTACTAATAAGGGAAGGGGTTTTGTTCCAGTCAGAAAATGGAAAGGTTCCTGCAAACAATGCCAAGAGACAACTAAATCATAATTGGTTCTGGGAAGTAAAAAAATCTGTCATCAAAAAAATTACCTCAAGAAGGGCCACCTCTGGGGAAGCCGGGATGGCTCAGTGGGTTAAGTGCTCGCTTTGCAGCGCCAGGGACCAGGGATCAAATCCCGGCCCTGGCCCGTGCAGAACCATATGCTGAACTGGGAGCTCCCCCAGTTCAGTTCTCTGTCTCTGTATCGCTCTTTCCCTCTATCAAAAATAAATAAATATTTAAAAAATAAAAAAAAAAGAAGGGCCACCTCTTCTTGCCTGAGGCCCACCTCCATCTCTTGGAAGTGTACTTTCTCTACTTTGACTTTCAATAAACTTTTCTTTCTATAAATAAATAGCCTCAATAATGTAACCTCAGAGAAAAAAAAAACCTGAAATTTTATTTAAAGGCTCAAGGGACACATTAATCTTTCCTAGCAATTATGTCTGTTTCATTGACTAGACATTTGTCTGAGGGCTGACACTGTCCTGTCTCATCAGTCCCCGACCTCCCTTTGTCCCTGCCTCTCAGCCCTGGCCCCAGTGCAAAGCTACAGCCCCCCCCTGAAGGGAGCCGACAGCTGGGTCTCAGGGTAGAGGGTCGTCATAGGGACACAGTCTTCCCAGTAGGGAAAGGATAAAAGTTGTGTCCATTATAGTGCTACTGGCCCATAAACACTGAATCAATCCATTCTCAGGATGCCAGCCTGTAATGCTTAATTTCTCGGCTTCTTTAGCTTTGGGGGATCAGAAATGGATTTGAATTACCGGACAGCAAACAGGAATAGCAATAGCCCAACTTACTTTTCCGTATTTGAGACTCCTCGTGTGCAGGGAGACAGCGCCATCGGAGAACACTGCCTGCACCTCAGCCTGGCCATGGTGATGAAGGAACAAACATGTCATCTGCCTCCCCTGGTTCCCTACCCCCGCCCCCGCCCCGCCTGGCAGTCTTGGACCTGGAGGACATACCTGTAACCTAATCTCTCATCCCCCTGGTTGTCGTGAATATCTTTATATGAACAACATTTTTTTACTCCCTGGGATAAAAGTAAACATCATTAAGACTTGAGTCTTGGGGAAATCAGGATGGCTCAGCGGGTTGAGCACTCGCTTTGCAGACCCAGAGTCTGAGGATCGAGTCCTGGTCCCAGCCCATGCAGACCCATATGCTGAACTGGGGTGTGCTTCCCATGTGGGGGGCCCCCAGGCCAGTTCCCCCTGGGGTGAGCTTACCACGTAGGAGGCCTCTGGCCCCAATTCCTGCCCTGCATGGCCCTGTGCTCACCTGTGTGGAATGAAACTATGTCAAAAGCTAATGATGTGCAACTATGGAGACTGCTCTGGGCCCTCCCCCTGCTCTCCCTCTCTCTCTGTCAAAAACAATAAAATAAATTAAAAAAAAAAAAAGACTTGAGTCTAGGTTTAAAGCACAGGCCTCAAGTCACAAGACCCAAAGAAATGACTTAGTAGCCGCAGATCTGAACAAGAGCTGGAGAGCCAGCCTAGACTAAGGAGATGCAGAATGGCTGTAGCAGAGCCCTTGACACTCTAGGGCTCAGAGCTCTGCAAGGATCATGTTTCTCCTGTCGGAGACATACAATTTAAGCCCCATTTCCCAGCTCCACAGAGCAACATCAAGATGCTAGAATGCACACGGCACAGGATACACTGATAAGATCTCCTTCCTGCAAGAAGCCTCTCATTGCCAGCTCATCTTCTGCAGATCTTCTCCTCTGAAATACAGACATGAGGACATCCCTTATATCAGATCCTACAGAGAGATCTCTCTCCATCTCTTCTCATTCACTTCCCCTCGAGCTCTCTGAAGCCAGCCACAATATGTAAACACCAGAGTGACATGCGCCACTCAGGGAAACTAGAGGATGACCCCTTAGACCTTCCCACAGCTTCCCTTCTCCTTCCTCTTTCCCTTCCTCCTCTGGATAATATTCAAACTCCTTACGTGAAACTCAAAACCCTCCCAATCTAGACCAGCCTGTTTGTTCACACTAAACGTCTGTGGAGGCCTCTACACTCCAGCAGAATCAGATTACATCTAGAATGTCTGTATCTTTGCTCGCACGTTCCCCTTTATCTCAGACATCCCGAGTCCATCAATGAAATCTGTCCATCTTCCCTCAAGATCACCCCATCTTTCCGATGAGCTGCTCTCACTGAACTAATCAGTCTTTTTATACAACCACACATTTGTTTATTCTTCAACTGCCAGGTATTTGGATGTTATCTCAGAGCCCCTGCTAGTCTGTAAGCTTCCAGAAATTCAATCATGCCTCCTGTCCTGCTTCTCCACAGAACCTTAGCACAGTGAATCTCTCCAATATGTGCTGGGCTGAAGGTAAAGGAAAACCATGGCATTTTACAAAGGGCTACAGCTTACATGCCGCTGTTGCCTGGAATTACCAAATGCCACAATGCATGGAAACTAAACACACCTTTCAATGAACATGTCCACTGTGTGTTAAACTGATACACCCAGAAAATAAAAATTATTTGCACCAAATATCTGACAGCTTCTCCCTTCAACTCCTTTTTGGAATTCCTCCCCACAGATGTTCTAGATCTTACCACTGCTGCCTATGTTGGGAGGCCTGGGTCAAGTGAACAGCCTACGAGTAAATCTGAGCAGCAAAAGTCACAGCACACAAATGGAGTAAGTGGGGCCACGTCAGCATAAAGCAGAGTCCTCTGGTGGAGCAAAGGACAACCCCAGAGCTCGAGGAAGCAAACGACACAGTCCCAGCTACAGCCCCTTACCAGCTCTCCTCCAGGAAGGTTCATGGATGAGAGAAGCAAGACTGAGTCCAGCCTGGAGTTGGTCTCCACCTTCCACCTCTTCTGTTGAACCTACAAACAGAAATCCCACATCTGGACATATATACTCCAGGGGCAAGACCGCACATTGTAAGTGACCAACAATCCCTAGTATAACAAGCCAACTGCTTACATCAAAGGTCACATACAAGAGCCAAATGCAATGAATGCTTCGTTCACATAACTACAAATAGAATGACTATCCCATTCATCAAATCACCAGCTTGCTTTGACTTTGTAAAAACCATTTGTTGACTTTACCTCTGTGATTCGCCCCACTACAATGTCTCCTACTTCACCATTATATCTGAAAGACAAAACAAAAGGTCACCATCAATGAAAAGACTTTTATTACAAAACTAAGCACCATTTGAGATTTCCATGAAACAGGATGAGGGCCTTGCTTGATTAGGCACATTTAGTAAATTCATTATCACTATGCTGTTCACATTTAGTCCAAGGAACTGATTGTTTCAAACATTCCTACACGTATAGTCTGCATGAATTGTTCTTAAACAAGCCATTTATTGCAAGCAATCTGTTAATCCTGAACCCATTTTGTTAGTTACATGACAATGAGAAGTATTGTCATGGAGTATTTCTGCATCAGCCAAGGGAGGAGAAAGGACACCAAGCAGGACAGCACCCAAAGCAGTTTACTCTCTGTCTCCCCCACCCCACTGACTGCCCATCTCAGGCCCAGGTGCAGGTTCCTCATCCCAATTTTAACGGCAAGTGTTATGTAAGGCTGTCTTCAGACCTCTTCCCTTTTCAGTCCACACCCACCTCTTGGTGAGCTCATCCAACCTACAGGCTCCAAATATCCTGCTGATTGTACCGTTCATTCCCCTGAATTCCAGACTGCAGCCAACGGCTGGCTGCCCAACATCTCCATTTACACGGCTACAAGGCATTTTCAAGTGTGACAAAGCTTCCCATGGGGCAGCCAGGATGGCTCAGCAGATTAAGTGCTAGCTTTGCAACCCTGGGGACCAAGGATCGAACCTGGCCCCTGCCCGTGTGGACCCATATGCTGAACTGCGGTGTGCTTCCCATGCAGGAGGCCCCCAGTTTGGTTCTCGCCCCATGGTTCGGCCCCTGGCTCAAGGGGGCATGCCTCCCATGGGGGAGGCCCCCAGCCCAGTTCCCACCCTGCGCAGCCCCCGCCCACCTGTGTGGAACAAAACTGTGTTGAAACTGATGACGTACAACTATAGAGACTGCTCTGGGCATTCCCCTTTCTGTTTGTCTGTCTTTCTCTATCAAAAACAATGAAATAAAGCTTGTTTAAAAAAAAGCTTTCCAGCAGCCTCCACCCTCCCCATCACAGATTGATCCTCTCTCAGTTGTCACCAACTCAGTGAAGAGCATCTCCATCCCTCAAGCCAAAACTAAGTAGCTCTCGCTCCAGGACAAGTCCAGCAGCAGATCCTACAGGCTCTACCCTCAAAATATACAGAGAATAAAAGGTATCCAAATTGGAAAAGAAGTAAAACTATCTCTACTCACAGACATGGTCCTATATATAGAAAACAGCTAAGAATACAACATCCAAACCCCTTTCATGATAAAAACACTCAGAACACAAAATATACGCAGAATGAATCATGACTCTCCACATCTGCTGCTACCACCTTAGTTCGAGTCACCATCATTCAGATGATGAAGAGTCCCCTAATCTGTCTCTGCAAGCTGGCCCCTGTGGCCCTTCAATGTCCCCTCACAGCAGAGCAATTTTATGAAGTCAGCTCATGTCCCTTTCTGCTCCATCTCCCCAGTGGCTCCCTAGATTACACAAGTAGAAGTCAAAGTGCTTATCATGGCTCCAAGGTAGGCCACCGACTGCCTCTGCTTTGCCTGCTCTTGCTTCCACTCTCTTGCTCACTGATCCAATGCCACTGACAGCCTTTCTGGTGCTAACCTTTATTAAGCCCTTCTAGGTAGTAGGCCTGGTGTTCCTTTTCAATCAATCCTAATGAAAACCTAAGGGGTAGGCCGTGATATGATCCTCATCTTAAAGAGGACGGAGCAAAGGTTTGGAGAGGTCAGGTAAGGTGGGGAAAGCTGTGAAGCCCACTTACTTTTACAGTCATCTATACATGTTCCAAATCGCAGGCCTAGCGAATGACAGGGCAGATGGGTCAGGGTGGTAAGTGTGGCATGGCAGAAAAGGCTCGGCTGTGCAACACGGATGCCCGAGAAAAGAGTACACACCTTTTGTTCTCACCTGGTTTTCAAAGCTTTCACACAGATCAACTTGTTTACTCTCTCCACAGAGCCAGCCACGGACGCAATGAGTTTTTCTTCCCCCATGTAAGTTCCATGGCCCCTGTTGCAAGAGGAAATACAAACGATACCAGGGTAACACCTGACATGATGTCTCCTGTCAAGAACAAAGTATCCCTCAAACGACAGGCTCCTCCTGCCTTATAGCCTGGCTTTTGTGCTGGATGCTTTCTGCCTGGAACACTCCTTCCCTAGAGAGTTACATGGACATCTCCTTCGTCTTTCTCAAGTCTACACAAATGTCACTTTCTCCACCAGGTCCACCCCAAGTGTCCCATTTAAAACAGTCACCCACCCCGCTGCCACTGTCCCCAACATATTCCCAACCACATTCCACTTACCCTGCTGACTTTTCATTTTTTCCACTGCATTTATCACCAAACATTCTGAGTAACTTGTTTGTTGTGATTATTGTTTATTTATCTCTTCCTTGGAAATAGATATATAAACACCACCAGGGCAGCGACTACCACTTTGTTCACTGTTGTACCCCAGTCACACATACTAATGAATGGGTGAATGAAGAACTGAATCTTAAGATTTTCTCAGATCCAATAACCTCATATTAAAGGTTAAAGGGTAATTCTGTAAAAATGGTGGGTTAATCCTCTTTTCTTAATTATGATCTCATTTAATAATCACTACCCTCCAATAGTTACTGGTATTATCACCATTTTCCTATTGAGGAATCTGGCTTTGGAGACGTAATACATTTCATATGTGATGGAGCAGAACTGGAACTCAAACCCTGCCCTCTTAACTACAACATACTGTACTGTGCTCAGATTCAAAGTTGGGTATTTGGGTGCATTTAGCACAATTTATCTGTTTGCCCTACATCCCAACAACTACTGATTACGAAGCCGTGCACCTGGAGGAAACCAAGTCAGCTAGGCCCACCGTCCCCATTACGAGAGTCCGGATCCTAACCTTCAGTAATTTCCCAGGTCTCCTACGAGGAAGACTCAGAGAATTGGGCTTCGGGCAGAGGACCCACGAATTACAGCGACCAGAGGTCAGGCGAGGAGGCTTTCAAGGGGCTGAGACAAACGCAGACGGGGACACCCAAAACGCTGGGAGTAGAAGCCCGAGGCTTCGGACACCAGGCGACTGGGATGCCCCGAAGTGCCCTGGGTCCCGCGGGGGCTTTGACGTAAGGGGAGAGGCCCAGGTTTCGGCCAGTAGGCACGTGCAGAGCCCTGCAACCGTCCCTGGTGGCCCCAAGTACCAAGGTCCCTACCTACCTCATGAAGCCCGTGTCCGTAGTAATCGTGTCCCCCGGCACCACCAAGTGTTTCTTAGTCTCGCGGCCCAGGCTTTCACTAAGAGGCTTGCGGGCAACAGGGAGCCTCATCTCCATCGCCATCTTGGCGCCAAATGGCTTGCGCAGGCGCAGCCCGGCCGGGAGCCGTGATTTCCGGCTCCGCAATTTCCGGCCTTCTCTCGGAGAAGAGGGATGGGGCGGGGCCTCAGAGCAGCCACCAATGGGAACGCACAGTCTGGTGGCCATGATGACTATTGGCAACCATTAAGTTCACATGAAGGGAAGGCGGGAGCCGCGTTGCCATTTTTACTACGGGAAAGTCGGCCCCTGTGGAACAAAGTCCAGTGTTGCATGGTTGACTTTTTACCAAAACTGTCTCGTACTCATCATACCATTTACTGTTTACCAGCATTAGAGATAATTGAGAAATAGACCTCTGAAATTTATTTCTCACCAATTTGGAGGCTAGAAATTCCACGATAAAGGCACTGGGAAATTCATTGTTTCCTTCCAGCTCTAAGCTGCTAAAATCTGATGTTTTTGTATGAGCGACTCAGTACAATTGGGAGGTGGGAGCTACAGAAAGCACTGTTTGGACAGAAAGACGAGCCCCTTTTCTTGCTGCTCCTAATACCGCCAGTTCTACATTACAGCCACCCTGTGGGTCCTGGTTCAGAACCAACCATCACCTATACCCCCAAACAGCACTCAGGGAGCTGGCTTGGGTCCTTTATAACTTCTGAGTGAGCTTATTTGCTTTAACATTTCTTTTGTAAAACCAAGAAACCATCTAAGAAAACATTCAAACCTTGCAAAGCAGGTATATTTAGTAGGGAAGGCAAGTGCACACGTAATACAGAGCTCTTCGATTATAGTCATTCATACAGTGAATTGAGTGCTCTCTGTGTTCCAGGAGCTGCTGTTCTAAGGAGTCAGTGGTGGACAGATAGTTGTATGTGTGGCTTTACCTCCATGTCCTGTTTAATAGAACTGTCTCTCTAGTCCTCCCACCCTCACCTCCACCACCCTCTCCCTCGCCCTTGCCCTGCATGGTGTATAAGGTTGACAACAAACTGAGTTTCAACCTCAGGCAATTGAAGATGATAATCCTTTGTGTACACAGACCCTAAAGATGATTAAGTGAAATAAGTTATCAGTCCCACACGCTGTGTTCACAATATCAGGCCCGCTGTTTGATAAAGCTCCCAAAAGACAGCATTTCTTTCACCTACACAAAGCTCACAACTACCTTTGTCAAGAAACCCCACCCTGAGAGGCAGCAGATGATATCAATTTGAGTGCCCCATACGTCATCCTGTAAGTGGGCGGGTTAGACGCTAGCCCTGGGCCCTGACTGAAAAGTGTGAGAAGCCAAGAAAGTGTGAGAAGGGTCCATCTGTTGATTCTGGCCTTGGCCAGAAGAGGGCGGTGGTGTTCTTTGAGCCAGTGTAGCCCCGCTGGAAAAGCCCGCAGACCAAGGATGGGGCATTCATGCATCCTCCAGCTTCATCCGTGGAGAGGCAGGCACGGCCTACACCCACTTTCATGGTCACAGCACTCACATTTACGGAGCTTGCCACGGTGGGAATGTGGAGACTGTTTTAGTCCGTTCAGGCTGAGAAAACAAAACACCATCAACTGAATGGCCTGTAGACAGCAGAAATTTCTTTCTTACCATTTTGGAGGTTGGAAAGTCCAAGATCAAGGCACCGGAAGATTCGGTGTCTGGGGAGGGCCCACCTCCTGGTTCAGGGCTGTCTTCTCACCATGTCCTTTCATGGCTAGAGGGTGAGGGAGCTCTCTCTAGGGTCTCTTTTATAAGGGCACTAATCACATTCATGAGGGCTCCACCCTTATGACCTAAGCACCTTCCACAGGCCCCTACCTCCTAACACCAGCACCTGGGGGTTAGGATTTCAACATATGAATTTGGGAGGGACACAGCATTCAGTCCGTTGCAGATACTTTGTATAAAGAGGGAAACCAAGGCCTGAACAGGACTCGAATTCCCATAGCAATTGGCAGCAAGCCCAATATTTCTGCCGACACCTGTTTTACCCCAGAGCCTATGCCTTTCATCAACACTCCTGGAGGGCCTGGTCCTTTGCTAAGGGCCATACAAACATCTGTGGCTTCGTCCTCACGTTCAGCCCACCTTGGAGGTAGGCTCTGGAATCCATCCATGATGGTTGTTTGGGGCTACTGAGTCCCAACAACAGACCTGCAGCTGGGGCTAGAACCCAAGACTCCAGACTCCCCACCGGTGCCCCCCTCTCTGCATCACGCTTGGGGACAAGTGGGCACCTGGAAGCAGAGAGCACATCCCCAAGCAGCTTGTGAGAAGCATAGATTCCTGAGCCCAGGCTTAGGCGACGAGGTTCTACACAGGTGGGGTCCTGAAGTCTGCACATGTGTGTTAACTGCCTAAGTGTTATTAATGGCCAGTCAGGTCTAACATTCACATATTCCCCCCACATCCATCTACCTCCCCATTTGTGCGTCTCCAGGGCCACCACCCCAAGCCAGTCAACCTCATCTCTCACTTGGGGGAGTACGGGGGCTCACCTCCTAGCTTGTCTCCTTAATTCTGTGTTGGCTTCTCCTACCCTCCAATGTCCATACAGCAGCCAGAGGGAGCTTTTAAAAACAGATCAATTTAAACCACTTCCCTGCTTTGAAGACTTCTGGCGGCTTTCCTTCACACTAAGAATAAAATCCCAACTCGTCCTTGCAGCCCCTGCCGGTCCCTGACCGCCCCGGCCTCCTAACCTGCTCCCTTTCTCACTGCTGCAGCCGGAGGCTCTGGTCCCCTCGGGGCTCGCTGCTCTCCAATCTCGTCGCCAGCCCAGGATCTGGGTGTTTTGACGCACTGTGCGTGGAATTCTCTTCCCCTGGGTCCGTGCGTGGCTGGCTGCTGCTGCTCACTCAGATCTCAGCTCAAACACACCTTCTCTGAGAAGGCTTCCCTGACCGACCACCTTATCTGGGATAACCCTCCATCTCACACCCTGGACCACTGTCCACCTGCCCTAGTCACCCCAGGGCCAGGTACCAGGGAGCTAAGGACGGTGTCAATGCCTCAGAGCCCACTGGAATTCAAACCAGCCCATTCTAAACTTGCCCACCCCACCTCCCCATTTCTTCCCATGGGAACTGTAATAAACCTTCTTGCCTACATTTCCCCCTTGCTCCCTCTGCCTCCTGATTGACCCCAGTGCTTCCCCATGTGGCCCTGTGGCATGTGCTGTGCCTCTAGTTTCTAGGGAATAGCAAATTCTTCAGGACCACGATTCCTACCGGCTCACCTTTGTAGCTCCAGCGAGGGAGACAGTTGTGTAAAACTAAGTCAGTATTCTCAGCACTTCAGTGTGCACTTACAGCCGCTTGCCACCAGGTGGGTTCTGGAGACCGGGCTGTGGCCCCTGTGATCTGTAGCTGGGACTTCACAGAGCAGTACACGGAGAGTGATTTCGATTTTTCTCACGGGGTCACCCGCGTTCTCTGCAGACCCTGCTTTAGAAATCCAGCGTTACTGTCCGGGAGGCATGGCATCTGGGTCAGGAGGGTATTTAGTTCTACTTCACCCATCTGCATCCAGAGGAAATGGGTTGCAAGACCGATGGCTTTGGTCATGGGAACAAGAGGGCTAGGTGAGGGATGCAGTGGGAGGCAGGGAATGCCAGGGGTCACCAGCGGCATCCGAAGCCTAGCCATGACTTATCACAGGAGAGGCAAGGCTTGTGATGGAAGGAGGGGGAGGAGTACTAAGGGCGACTTCCCCCACTGACCCTCGGAAGGAACCCCCAGATGGGACCTACGGATGAACACATTAAGTGTGCCTCTCTGCCCATGCCCCCACCTTCCAGGGTGCAGGAGGAGTCCCCAAAAGTACAGGGGTCTTTGGGAATACATACCTGAAGCTCCAAAGGGGGATGGCCTGTGTGTGTGCTGGTATGTTCCAGTGTCTGCAGGTGTGTGTGTGTGTGTGTGTGCATGCGCGTGTACATGCGTGCACAGATGAGGATGTACGGACAGGTGTGCCCAGGTAGTCATGAGCTGGGTGACACCCTCAAGGCTGGCATGTGCTGGAGCACAGGTGTGAACTCACCCTCCTCCTGACGCCTGCCTCAGTGGCTACCCTGCTCTTTGGTCTTCCTCCTGGGGGGGTCTGACATGGGTGCCCAGAGCATTTGAAAACTAGGTGTTGTCCGGGCACTTGGTGGCCATCTTGGTGGCCATCTTTGCCTTCCACCATGGGCTGCTTGAATTCTTGCACGTTGTCCATGAAAATGGAAAAAAAAAAAAGTGACTAAAAATTTGAGGGATGCTGTGACAAAGAGGGACACTGATAGTTGAGAGCCAGCTGGAAAACAAGAGGAATAAGCCCAGCCCCTTCCAAGTGTCCTGGTTGCCTTCCACAGTGGCCATTTCTTTGGGGGTTGACATTCTAGTTGGGACAGAAAGAATTTTCCTTACAGATGGTACAACTAGTAAGTGGAACAACCCTCCCCGCCCCCTCTCTAGCTTCTGGGCACTTTGCACATTTCCTCTTCATGCAGACAAAAGTGTCGACCCACTTAGATGCTAAGTGACATGTGTTCCAAGTAGTTTTTATTTTAGAATACAAGAAAGGTACAAATGTATTTACAGTTATACATATACAATCAAATAATATATATCACAGTTTTGTAAATATCATTTTAGATAAATATTTACAAAGTTAAAGTGACCATTTACTGGAAGTAGAACACCGTTTCTTGAAAACGCTATACACTTTATACTTTTCATTCATATTATTATAGTTTATCTTACAAAACGCCCTACGGAAATTCTGGTGACTGCAAGGTGGGCAAGACAACACCGGAGGGCGCCCAGGGCCCGAGTTTGGAGAAAGTTGGGGAGGTGCAAGGGAGAGTGTGGGTGGGCAGGGTGGAACCCCTGGGCTCCCTCACAGCTAGGACCAGCTTTCCTGGCAGACAAGCCAGCCTGGCCCTCGGCTTGCTGGCGTGTGGTGTGGACAGGCAGGGAAAATTCCCCTTCCCAAGCATGATGTCAGAGATGGCGAGGAGGCCTAGGTCCAACTTTGTCATTTTATACATGTGGAAAGCGGAAAGAAGCTGAGGCCCAAAGGAGGGCAGGGGCTTGCCTGGGGTCCCACGGATGTCCGTTTCGTCTTCACTCGCAACACTGCAAAGTATTGGTGCCTCAGCATCCGCAGGGCGCCACGCTGCGTGGGTGGAGGAAGGTGGCCTGGAGGAGAGAAGCCCCCACTCCCACCCCACAGGGCAGCGCAGCGCAGGTCTTCCCGGGTCTCTTCGGGCTGCCCCTGAGCCTCACCAGCCCCCAAATTTAGGCCCATGCAGGACACCAGTCGCGAGAGACAGGATGAGGAGACGTGGGAACACGCCAGGCCACACTGGGACAGGGAGGTGGCTGTCCCCTTCCCCAGACCCCTCTCCTGCCGGCCCAGAAGGGGATGCCAGCCTGGGCGGCCATCTCCATAGGAGGAAGACTCCGAAGTTAGGCTGGGCATGGGGACGGCGGAGCAGCAGCGACCATCCGGGTGGCCCAGCAGAGAAGCGGGTCCTCATCTGGGAAATGGGGCGAAGAGTGTATGCCTGGGGGTCACTCCTGGGGTGCAGCGATACTGCGGTGCCCCCCGGCCGCGCACGGCCCTGAGGTCCAGTCCGAGGAGAGCGCAGCGGGTCATGGCGGCACCGTGGACAGGGAGGCGCGGGCTCACGCGGGCGGGGGCGCGCGGCGTGCGCGCTCACAGCACCGTGGCCGGCGGGTGGTGCGCGGCGGCGGCGTGCGCGCTCACAGCACCATGGCCGGCGGGTGGTGCGCGGCCGCGGCGTGCGCGCTCACAGCACCGTGGCCGGCAGGTGGTGCGCAGCGCGCGCGCTCACAGCACCGTGGCCGGCGGGTGGTGCGCGGCGGCGGCGTGCGCGTGCGCGCGGCGGCGGCGTGCGCGTGCGCGCGGCGCGCGCGCTCACAGCACCGTGGCCGGCAGGTGGTGCGCGGCCGCGGCGTGCGCGCTCACAGCACCATGGCCGGCGGGTGGTGCGCGGCCGCGGCGTGCGCGCTCACAGCACCATGGCCGGCGGGTGGTGCGCGGCCGCGGCGTGCGCGCTCACAGCACCGTGGCCGGCAGGTGGTGCGCAGCGCGCGCGCTCACAGCACCGTGGCCGGCGGGTGGTGCGCGGCCGCGGCGTGCGCGCTCACAGCACCGTGGCCGGCAGGTGGTGCGCGGCCGCGGCGGCGTGCGCGTGCGCGCTCACAGCACCATGGCCGGCAGGTGGTGCGCGGCCGCGGCGGCGGCGGCGGCGAGCGCGGGCGCGTGCGCGTGCGGCGCGGGCAGCGCGGGCGAGTGCGCCTGCAGCGCGGCGCTGGGGGGCCGGTGGCGCGCGCTCTTCTGGTGGGCGCGCAGGCCGGCCAGCTGCGAGTAGGCGCTCTGGCACACCTGGCACTTGTAGGGGCGCTCGCCCGTGTGCAGGCGCACGTGGTTGCGCAGCGTGGACGACTGGCTGAAGCGGCGGTTGCAGAAACGGCACACGAAGGGCTTGTCCAGCGTGTGGATACGCATGTGCGAGCGCAGGTTGCTGCGCGAGTTGAAGCCGCGGTGGCAGATGACGCAGCGCATGCGGCCCGCGGTGCCCGCCGCCGAGTCCGCGGGGTGGAAGTCCTCTGGCCACGAGGGAGCGGCCGAGGGGGTAGCGGGGGCCGAGGAGTACACGGGGAGGGGAGAGAGAGAGAGAGAGAGAGAGAGTAACCCCATTAGAATCAGGTGGCTGCGGCCGGGCACCCCTGCACTCCTCCACCCCACGTGTGCGCTCCACCCAGGGTCCTGCCCACTTCTGCTGGATGGATGGTTCCTGGGCAACTGATGCAGGGGGGTGGGAGGGGCAGCAAAGGCCCTGGCCGGGCTCCAGACCTGCTGTGAGACCTCAGGAGACAGAGACTCACCAAACCTCAACTTTCTCATCTGTAAAATGGGAGACTACTGCAGGGCTCCTGGAGATGTCACACAAAGCTGGCATCTATTAAAGGTTACTGTGTGCTGACAACTTTACCTGCCTTAGCCCAAGTATGGGAAATGCCTGCCCCATAGCACGAAAGTAACTATTATAGCCCCTACCCCGCCTCAGGAAAACTTGTTTCATTTATACATCCCACTACTCAGTATTAGGGAAATGCATCCACTTTCCTCACCCCTGACATGGAGGTAATAGTAGGATCACCCCCTCAAGCCTGCGATTAGGATCAGAGGAATTACTGATTGTCAACATCAGCTGCAGAGCAAGGGCTCAGTAAGCAGTAATTCGTGAGCCTCAAGTTCATCCTCTACAAATAAGGATCATCAGATTTCACAAGGCTTTTCTGAGGACCCAAGTGGGATGGTACCTGAAAAAAGTTTAGCCCAATACTTGGCACAAAAGAGGTCTTGAGCCAATGGTCTGATCTGCTGACCAGCATGCCCCCAACACGCATGTAGGCACATGGCCCCGCCTTCATTCACCGGGTTCACACAGCACCTACATGGCCAGGCCGGGTACCCGAGACAGGTCAGGAGAAGGCAATGTCAGCTGGAAGGGAGCTGAGAGATCATCTTGCCCAACCTCTTTCCCTTCAAGATGGGGAAACTGAGTCATGGACCCATTCCCAAGATTGCACAGCAGGCCTGGAACTCAATCCAGGCTCCTGCAGCCGGGCCCCTCCCTACTCACCCTGCCTCTCTGCACTACAACTGCCTTCACCTGTCCCTAGTCTGTTCTGGCCAGAAAACAGGGGAGCTGCCTTCCACCCATTCCCAGACCAGGGTGCTGGCTCCAAAGACACCGGCCTCTGAGCCAGCAGGCTCCACATGCTCATTGGTGCTGGAGATTGAGCCAGGGTCCCGTGAGGTCAGGAGCCTCCCTGCCACACACACACACACGTGCACCCTGAGTTCCATGGGTCCTCCGTGGTCGTGGCCTCATGGAGAATACCTACCATGCTTGTTCTTTTTCTGCTCCTCCTCTAGCCCTGGGACACCAGGGATTCCGAGGAAGGTGTTGTGCGAGTTCCCGTACCACACCAGCAGCTCCTGGTCTGGAGGGATCATCTGCAAGGAAGGAGGCCGCAGCCAGGCGTCAGGGAGGCAGCAGGCCAGCGGTGGGGCAGGGAGTGAGAGGCAGGGCTCTCCGCACATCCCTTCACAGCCAGGAGGCAGCTGGCCTGGCCCCTGCCACGGAGATGTGGCTCCAGGCTCAGCCCTGACAAAGCCACCTGGGTGCGTTCGCCAAGCCGTGGTGCACAGCAAGCTGCACAAACACAAGCAACCTTCTGCTTCCCTTTTCTGCCCAGGCTTCTCAGCTTCGCTGTCCCTGTTCCGCGTCTGGGGACGGAGCCGCCTCCTGGCCGAGCCTGCAAGTGCTCGCATGGGGACATTAGCAGAGCAGGCACCTTGCAGCAAGCTGAAGTAACGGGAGACCAGGAGCTGAAAAACGTTTCCTTTCCTACCCAGGGGTACAAGAGGCAGCCAGCCCTCAGGATGCGCCCACGGGCACCTTATGGTCCTTGGCTACACCCTGCCTGATAATGTTCTGGAAATAGCTCTGGTCCAACGTGCCCGCAGGCGGCACCACATCCATCACAGGCACTCCTCTCCCATCGCTGGGCTCTCAGCACCACCCCATGCACAAGGAGCCCATGTCCTAGGCTCGTGGCCGAGAACCACACAAGTGGTGACAGGGCTCAGCTGCTCCCAGGGGGTACCTGCCCCAGGACAACGGCAAAGGCCATTGAGGAGGTGGATTTTGTGGTGATGATCCAGGAGCCTGTGGAAGGCCTGCTCCTGAGATGGGGCTGACCATAAATGCCAGCCACCCTCTGGAACATCCCACGGGGCTCACCAGTTACCCCTGCCACATGGGGACCCCAGCTAGGGCAAATGAGAGAGCGGATAACCCAACACCCTCCTGAGGCCTGGACCCCAGATCTAGCTTTGGCACCCACCGGAGGGTCATTCTCTGAGCTGCCCAGAGAAAGCTGGACATCCACAGGCAACAGCTGGTTTGTTTTCCTGGTGGGTCCTCCTTTTTTGGGGGGAGGAGGGGCCCTTTTTTAGGGAAGCACAAAAGATCCCATGAGATTCCATCTAGAGGTGTGCAAAACCACACCCATATAGGACCTTCCCTTGGTCTCGGTGGTCACAGAGAGGCCCTGCCCCTTCCATTTGGTTCTGGCCCGCAGACGCCCACCATACTCAGAAACTTCTGCTCACCACACCTGTCTTCCTCGGATCAGAGCCAGGAAGACCCTCAGACCATCACAGCCAGCCCTGCTCCCCAAAAGGAGAGGGGAGCAGAGAGAAGCGGGGGAGGAGCAGGAAAGTGTGGGGGCAGAGGGGCTAGATGACCGAGATCCTCCTAGGACTCGGCCAGGGGTCGCTGTGCCCCTTCCCACTAAGCCACACGGCCCGTGGCTCATCACGTCAAGCCTCAGAGTCAGTGAGAGATGAGAAGCCAGGCAGAGGGTCCACACCAGCTCAGACCGACGGGTTTGAATATGGAAGAACCAAGTGCAGTCCCTGAACCCCAGGAACATTATGCGGAGCCTCCAAGAAAACAGGCAACACAGGCCTCTGTGGTCACTCACTGTCATGGCCACTGTCCAGGAGGCCAGCTGGTCAGAGCTGGAGGTGCTGCTGGGTAAGGGGACGAGGAAGAGAAAGGTTTTGTGAGCCCTTTAGAAAAGGGGAGGATGGAACTAAATAGTTCAGATCACTTCATCAAGAGCCAGCCACTCTCTGAGAGATAGAGCAAAAGGGTCCTTTGTCCCTGGGTCCCTGGGTGACCTTAGACAAGTCACTTTGCCTCAAGTGAGGGGTCTGGGGGTCCCTGAGGTCCCCCCAATTCTAAGAGTCACCTCCAACATTGTCCCAATCCCTGACTTCAATTCTCAGACAAAACCAGACAGTTATCCATCATGGTTCTTCTGAAGCAACCAGCCCCCGTGGGTGGCCTTGGGCAAGTTGCCGCGTGTCTTTGGGCCTCAGTTTCCTCAACCATAAAGGAGGGACAGCACTGTTTTTCTGGCCTTGCTGGGTGCTTGTCGGGGTTCAGTGGAAATCGCAGTGCTCACCGAGCTCTTTGCACGATCAATACACAGGAGAGCTCGTTACGACGCTCCCTGCGCTCTCCAACCTCGCAGAGAAGTTGGCAGCAGTCTCCAGCGCATCCGTTCCCCGGTCATTCCCCAGAGCCTGCGGTGTGGCACGAGGCTGCCGGCACCCTAAACGCCCAGAGTGACCTGCCGGAGCCAGCATGTCCCCAGGTCACCAGCCCACACGGGTGCCACAGTTTCCCAGTCCCATCTCACCCTCCAGGGCACAGACGAGGCTTCAGCGAACCCGTGGCTGGTGCCACCTTGAGCTGCTGCTTCGCCACCTCCAGACCCAAGGTCTGGGACTCAAACACCCAAGTCAGCCTTTCGCTTCTCATTGACAATGACCATTATTATTAAATATAAAATCAGTATAACAACAACAAAAATGGTGGTGATGCATGAGGGGCCAAGAACGAAACAGCACAGAATCAGAATATGGTTATTCAAAATCGTTCCGGGGATATTCTTTTTAAAATACGAGCTTCGATAGTGACTGTTTCACTATAACGGTGAGTCGTTTCTCTTCTAACATTTTTTAAACGTACTAAAGTTAATTGTACTCATTAAAAAAGTTTAAAACAGTGATGCAAACACATGGATGAAAATGTGTGAACACATTGAAATGAAAAGTGACTCTCTTTTTCTCCCCACTCTGGACGCCTGGCCACCACGCCTGGTGTTCTGTGCGTCTTTCCCCAGGAGGGTTTATCACTTTGAGACTATTTAAAAAATGATTTAAGGTTTGTGGGGTGCAACGTGACGGGCAGAGTGACCTCCATTTTCTAGATGATGCATCTGGTTTTTTAAAAAATAATGAGCACCTATGACTCTCACATAAAAAAAAAAAAGAAAGATTTTTTTTTTTTTAAAGAAATCTATTAAGAAGAAGCGCCGGGGACCAGGGATTGATTCCCGGCCCCGGCCCGTGCAGAACCATGTGCTGGGCTGGGAGATCCCCCAGTTCAGTTCTCTCTCTGTCTCTGTATCTCTCTCTCTCCCTGTCAAAAAAATAAATAAATAACTAAATAAATAAATATTTTTTTAAAAAAGAAGAACTTACTGGAATTCAGAATGACACAAATCCCCAGTGAGAAGCCACCAGTTCCGTAGGCAGCGCGGGGGCAGGCAGGCAGGCAGCCGCACCAGCACAGAGATCGGGAACGGGAGTCTTTCTCAGCTGCGGGCCCTGAGCTCTGGTTTCTGTCTGCTCCTGGCATCCCTCGTGCAACAACCCGAAGATCAGGACCAGGAGACCAGGGGAGAATCGGCAGCCTTTTACGTGAAATCCTGGTACTACTGTTCAGAGGTCCCCAGGGTCCCAGTAGCCAATCACCTGAGCAAAGAGCGGCCAAAGTCCCCTGCGGGCCCCCTCATCCCCTCACTAACGCAGCTTGCTTATGGCCAGCACTCAACCCGGGTCAGGCCACGGCTCTCCACGGGGGACTCAGAGGACCAGAGCTGTCCATTTGCTTTTCTAAAGAGCAGAGAGGGACTGGCTCAGGACATGCAATAAACCGAGCAATCCCCAA
Organism: Craseonycteris thonglongyai; assembly: GCA_004027555.1. NCBI lineage: Eukaryota > Metazoa > Chordata > Mammalia > Chiroptera > Craseonycteridae > Craseonycteris > Craseonycteris thonglongyai. The sequence goes on from PVKE010003881.1 coordinate 57,463, forward strand.
GGAGAATGAGTCCAAAACTCTGGGGCGACAATATCAGTGCCAGAGTCCTCCATTGACAAAGTCCATACTCTCTCAGCTCATGCTTCTTTCCCTTCTCTGTCAGCCCACAAGTTCTGAATGGCCCTTGTGAATGGACATGATGGAGTTTGGGGTTTGTGTTCCTAATATAAATTCCTGTCACACTGTCGAACATGCCCCCAGGAGGCTCGGCTGCCTTCCCCACCCTTTGGCGGCGCAGAAGCCATAGTCTAGAAGGATCTCAGTATCATCTGGAGGAGTATCCATTTTCATTCTAGCACAGATGTCCCGACACACCAATTAATAGCGTTCCAGCAGATAGATATTGATTAGGGAGGCCCCCCGGCGTGGTGACCAAGGGCTCCGCTCTGGGGTCGCACAGGCCTGGATCCAACCTCCCATCATCTCCCTGTACCTGAGTTTTGTTGTCATGAAAATGCAGACAGTGCTAGAGAGAGCCTCACAGGGCTGAAAGAATCCTGTTTCTAAGGAGTCGCTCAGACCCCTAGCAGGGTACTCGCGCACGGTAAACGCTCCGGGATAGCAGAGTTATTAACGCTGCTTATTAATAATCACAGCATTTTAACTGCACCCACCGATGAGCAAGCTCAAAGGAAAATGGAACTTGTCCTCACAGAGCCAAGAAAAGGAGAGATGGTGCTATGGGACTCCAAGGTAAAAAAAATTAAAAAATTAAAAAGCTCAACTTCCTGAAAGGAGACATAGTGAAAAAGAAAAGCCCACACTTCTGTAATCTGTGATCTCTAAAAAAAAAATAGGGAGGGGAAAGACTGGGCATTTTCTTCCCTGTCCCTAGAGCCAAAACTCTCACGGCGTATTCCTACAGCCTTTTCTGGGCTGAGCTTGAGAGTTGAACATCTGGCTTCCTGGGGGGGCTGGCTTTGTTTTCCTGGGAGAACAGGGTCCATGCGTTCCCCTTTCAGCCCAGCCCCCATCACCTGAGCTATTCATTCAACGTGCAGCGCCCACTTGCTACAGGCTGGGCACTTTCTAGAAGTGTCATTTTAGACACCTGAGGTTAAACTAAATTCTTTATGGTTGAAGTGAGCAAGGCCGGATAGCGTGCTGGGAGGGTGCAGCCAGATGCAAAACCAGCCGGGGCTTCTCCACGGACCGGCCGGCCTTGAGACCCCCCTGCCTCGTCTCCATCTGGAGAGCTGTCATCTCATAATTGCGGAAGAGTTTAGAGCGGCAATAGCGTATCCCGCTTATTGAATAAAGATGCTCCTTCCCATGTTTTTGGCCAGTAATGGGTTACTGTTGTGAAATGGAAATAGTTCTGAGAGTGACAGGAAGATAAAGGAAACAGGTCACGCCAACGCCCCTCTCCTCAGCTAACTCACACACATGCTCGCACAACAGACACACAACAAACAGGCATCTCCAGAGTGGCCTGGGAGAAGCGCTGTCTTCGGCCCAGCCTAGAAGGACCTCGGGAGCTCAGCCCTGCGACACAGTGGCCACGCCCGCCCCGGACACACACTGAGTCTGGAAGGTGGAATCCGACATCGCCACCCAGTTTGAGAAAATTGCCACCACACAAAACGTGCTCAGCTTCACTTATGAAACATGAAATGGGTGATATTTTGTGTTTCCTTGTCCCCTCCCTCAAAGTCCCTTCTTTGCAGGCTTGCTAATTCTGTAAAAGCATTCATGGCCACACTGGTGCTAGCAGGCTATCAAGATGTGAGAGGATTCCCTATACCCCAGCCCATCTTCTCTTATCAATTTAAGTCCCTGATCCAAAGTAGAGGACTTTTTTAAAATCCTATAAACCCAGATTCCTCCTTGGAGGTCCTCTCCGGCCACCATGCCCCAACCCTGAATCTCTGCAGAAACGTCTGTTGACATGTCCTGACTCTATCCAGCTGTCAGCCAGCGTGCCCTGTGAGACGAGAACCAGCCCCCCTGTTGGCCTCAGCCGGGAGCCCTCCCGCCAAAACCGTACAGGTGTTCCTAGTCTGCCTCCTGTGTGTCTATGTGGGAGGGGAGGTGTGAGGGAGTGTCCCCCGGCTGGCTCAGTCGCACGAGGGTGGCTGGGTAGAGGTATGTACCTGTGAGGATGTGTGTGAGGGGCTGAGGCCCGGAGGATGCTCTGTGTTAGAAGTGGGGTTCAGCTACACCTGAGGCTGAGTCTAGCATGTCTGGTGAGGAACTCTTGCTCCCACGAGCTAGATCATCACAGGAACTACCTCTGTCCTGGGCTTGGGCCACCTTCAGTCCTACTGTCACACTGCCTCACACCACCCCACCTCACTTGAACCCCAACCCAGGAATGCGCATCTTTCCTCCCCCTCTAATTCCTGGTCCTCCAGGAACCCAGTCCCTGCCCCTTGGCTGGCCACGCAGGGGCCCAGGCAAAGGCCATGTACTGACATCCCTAGGAGAGTCCCTGGGGCCTGGATATTCAGGGACAACGGGACCTCAGCCCAGAGGCTGCCAGGCCCCAGTGCCCTCTGGGGCCTTGAACAGACTCGGGGTTCTGAGTCCCTGGGAGAAAACAAAGCATGGACTAAAATGAAGCCATTCTCTGACTCTGTGGAAGCACCTGAAAAACCCAACCCAGCCCAGTTCCACCCCAAAGGCCACTGTGCCCCTCCCCACCTGCAATCTGAAGCCTGAGGCCCAGACGAGTGGTGGGGGAGCAGCCCCGCTGCCCTTGCATGAAGCTTACCAACACCTGCCATGGGGCGGCCCCTCCTGGGCCAGACACTGAGCAAAGTCCTGCCAGGGAAGGCCCCTCCAGGGTGGCCCTCCTCAACTGCCCCCATTCAGCTTGCCATCAGCCCCCCTCAAACACTGGGAGCTTATCTGCCTGGGCCCGGCACCTCCCTACCCAGAGCACCTCCTTCTCCCTCCGGAAGCTGCTCGGGCGCTCAGTCTGGCTTAGCTCTGCTTCGCCCGACCACAGAACACGGCATCTACCTGTCGTTGTCTCTCCCTTTCTCTCTCCTCTGAGACGCCTTACCCAGCACGGGCATCCGTGTTAACACTGCCCCCGATGCCATGTACCAGCTCCTGAGTTGCCTGCCACCAACTGAGACGAGTGCCCTTGTCTGTAAACTGCAGCTAATCGCAGACCCTTCCTCGTGGGTTAAGGATGTGAGAATGAACGAGGACCACGCACAGACAGCACCTAGGAGAAGCCTGACACCGTGAGCCACCAGCAAGCGGCGGCTGAGACCACCGGAGCCGTGATCCACATGTCAGCCGTAGCCCAAGCACGCAGCACAAGGGACAGCGACAGCTGAAATGACGCAGACACAACGCCCTTCTTCCACCCAGACGTGTTCCCTGGGCCGCCTGCCCGTGTCTTGCCCTCTGTATCTCGATGGCTTCTGAACCCCGGGACACCCTCAGCACCTCCCCAGGGGTCCATCTCCCTGGGGAGGTGCTTGTAACATTCACAATGGCATCAAGTGAAAAGTTGGGTCCTTTCTGAGGGGCAGCAGAAAGCCTGCCCAGCCCCAGCGGTCACGCTCCTCAAGGCCATGACGCCCGGCCTCAGCCCTGCGGCCTTCGCCCCTCCACCCGCTGCAGCCCTGACTCAGTGCCCTGCTCGCCACCCCACCCCCATGCCCCCTGCACAGCAGGGCACACACCCACCTCGATGGCTTTGTAGAAGATGCTGGTGCCAATCTGGACGACCTCTAGGTTCTGCTCCTGCTCGTTCCGTGCGCACTTGATATACGTCATCCAGCTCCGGTGGTCTTCCTGGCTGGCGTCGATGAAGTAGCGCACGGTGCCGTCCTCGTTGAACACCTGGGTGCAGGGCAATGAGGGACCGGGTGAGGCAGGGCTGTGTCAGCTGTGTCCCCGGTGGCCATCCACACACACTCTCTCTCTATCCTCACAACAGCTCACGAAGTGGACACAGGCCTTATCATCTGCGTCTTCCAGCTGAGGAAGAGGAGGCTCCGAGGGGTCCCGTGGCTGCCTGAGACCAGCCGGCTAGAGTCAGTCTCCGGGGCCCCACACGCTCCTGCTGCCATGTCGTCCCCATCCCCGGAAGAAAGGGGTCACTGACTGGACAAAGTGGCACCCCACTAGCTCTCCAGGGATGCAGAGGGGCTCCCCAGAGCAGCGAAGAGCCCTGACCAGGACCCGGAGCCTGGAGAGGTACGGCTGGCTCACGGTGGCACCTGGCTTGGCCTAAGTCCCTTCGTGGGTGCTGACCAGGGACATGCACAGGTCGGACTGGACCCCGACTTCCTAACGCAGCAGCAAGTGGAGAAAGTAACCACTGGCCCAACACATCCAGGGGAGGGAGGACAGGAGGTTAGGAGCGGCATCCGGGCCATCCCCCTAGCCCCTTCCTCCTGGGACCAGAGGCAATATTTGTCACATTGAGCGCTTCCTCCAGGGTCTGCCAAGTGGGATCAGTGGTGGGGAGCTGGCTGAGGGGAGGGGATGTGACATTAGGGAGAGGGTGCCCTCACTGGGCCCCTACAAGGTGAAAACCCCACCAGGAGTAAGTGCTCTGGGAGTGATTTGTCCTAAGGGGGGCCCTGTTTGGGGGCAGGAGGATCCGAGGCCTGGGGCGGAGGGTTCTCTGAGTTCAGTTTCCTTCTGTAAAATGGTCTAATGCATTCACGGGGCTGCTGAGATCTGGAGTAATGCAGGCTCCTATCCAGAAAGCTGAGCGGGTGCCAGGTCATCCGTGAACATTTCCAAGGTCACTGTCCTGCCAGGGTGGAGGCGTGGACCCCCAGTGCGGCTCCAGGGGTGCGGGAGAGAATGCAGGTGGCTGGGAGGGAGGTGGCTCTCCGCACTCCAAGGTGGGACCCTGGGCAAGCGACAGGGCCTCTCTGGGTCTCAGTGCCCTCCTCTGTGTAGGAGGACCAACAAAAGTCCTGCTTCCTAGAGTTGGCCAGAGGCAAGAGGGCCAGGTTTTCCGAAGGAAGCCTTTGGGGGAGCATGTTGGGGCAGGGTGGGGAGGAGCCTGCAGGGAGGGATCCGGCAGCACAGGCCTTGGGCAGCCGCAGGGCTGGAGCGGCACAAGCACAGGGCAGGAGCAACGGCAGCAGGAAGCCAAGTCCCAGCGGCACCGGGCCGGGCCCCAGCCCCGGGCTGAGCCTGCCTACCTCCCACATGAGATTGTTGTTCTTGCAGACGTCCACATGCTCCGGGGCGATGACTCGGCCGGTGAAGGGGCCCATCTCGGTGCCCGCCTTGATCCACGTCTTGGAGAAGATGCCGAGGCCCTCGCCGGGGATGGAGCTCTGGGCGATGATGACCTCGGCCGGCAGCACCAAGCTGGACAGCTTCTGCACCTCTGCAGCCGGGGCGAAGCAACGGGGTCAGAGCCTGAGGACCCAGCCGGTCCTGCCCTGCCAACCAATCCCAAGCCCGCCCCAGGGTGACTCGGCAGAAGTCACTCCCGGGCGTTTGTGAGGGAGCGAGTGACCAGATTGTTCTAGCCCGGTGCTCATTTCTGAGACAGTGGGGTGTTTTTTTTTAATCTCTCCGTGAATTCTCAAAGCACCCGCAATTTCCCCTGCCTGCCTTCCACCCCAGAAAAGTTTAAGAACTACTGAAGCGACCACAGTGAGTAGTTTTCCCCAGGGGTAAGCTTGGGTCAGCTCCCGGGAGGCAGGCACGGCCTGGCCCCGCTCGCTCATGGGGCAGTGCTGGGAACCGAACTCAGGCTGTGGGGCCATGGGGGCTCAAAAGAAACCCGGGCCGCGGTGGGCCAGATTCTGAGCTCTCTGCGTGACCCCGGGCGTGCCTGGGTCCCTCTGTGCACCCAGGATCCGGGATGCCAGGAAGGGCGGTGCCCGCACCCAGGCGAGCCGGTAGGGAAGACTGAGGGCAGCGGAGCGCGCCCCCACCTCCGGGGTCCCCCCTGCCGGTCCTGGCAGCCGGGGTGGGAGCGGTGAGGCGCACAGGGGCGGCCTCCTTGTCTTACAAGGTTCCCCTCTAAGCTACCTGGGAAAATACCCTGCCAGCGGACCGGCTGAAAGGGGGGGTTAAACGGTGTCCATTGCAGCGGGGCCGGCAATTTGTCACGCCGTTAAAGTGATCGCATTCATTCGGCTCCATTCGAAAGAAATGGCTAATTCTAAATTCATTAGCCCTGGAAGAATGCTGTAGCAGTAAATTGTATCTCAATGCGGAGGGGACTTGTTTAAAAGGGGCCGAGGAATTCCCCTTACAAAAAGGGGGGATTAGATGGTTGACATAGCGTGAATGGAAGTGGAATTAGTCTGCACGGTAAATTAAGAGAGGAACAGAAATCGCAAAGGGGAAGAGAGGGCGCCGGGCAGAGATGCCAGAGCCAGGGGGACGGATATTGTCTGCTGGCTGATGAATGAGGAATAAGAACTTGAGACATCTTAGAGAAAAGAAACTTTTCTGGCTCTCTTTCTCTTCCCTCGCTCTCTCCCGGCTTTCTCTCCCCGCCTGCCCGCCCTCCGCCCCTCCCCAGCCCCCCGCTGCCTTTTAAAGTTCTTGGTTTAAGTGGGAACTTTCGCGGGTCAAGCCCAAGTTAACTAAATGAATTTAAAACCCCTTCTTTTTGAGTCAACTGCTGTTACACGCCTAGTGAGGCTTTAAATGCCGGGCACCGGCCTGCTCAAAGCCGTGAGGGGCGGGCAGGGGAGCGCCGGGCCCCAGGCGCCTTCTCCCAGCCGTGGGGTGCGGAGACTCCCCCCCACCCTGCTCTGATTGGGTTCACGGGAAACTGAGGCACGACAGCGAGCATCGGGAAGGCCCAGGCTGGCTGGAGCAGCGCCAAGGGCCCACGGTGCGCCCTGGGCGCGGCGGGAGCATCCCCGGGGGGCTGGGGGATCCGGGCGGCTGGGAGCAGGGGACACACCGGCCCCGACGGCGCGACTCACCGCCCGAGAAGGACTGAGCCAGGACCTCGGCGGTGAAGGCGGTCTTGGGGCTGGCGTGGTGGCTCTTGTCCTCCAGGAGTTGCTCGCCCAGCACGTTGCGCCAGCGCCCGTACAGGAAGCTGTGCAGGATGTCGGAGGTGATGACCTCGGCCAGCGCCAGCCCGGGCGCCTTCAGCCCCGTCTTGAGCACCAGGGCCTCGGCCGGGAGCACGGAGCCCATCATGGGCCGCCCGGGGCTCGCCGGCGCCGGGGGGACCGACGGGCCGGCCGCTGCGGGGATGTGGCGGGTGACAGGGGAGCGGAGCAGCGAGAGGAGAAGGGCTGCGGTGGAGGCGAAGGAAGGGGAGCGAGGCGGGGAGGAGGAGAGACGGAGAGCGCGGCGGCGAAGGGGAGGCGGCTGCGGGCTGCAGGGGTGCGGGGCGGCCGGGAGGCGCGTGGCTGCAGGGGTGCGGGGCGGCCGGGGGCTCTCGGACGCGCGCTGGCCTCTCGCACACCCGGCCCGGACGGTCTTCCCTTTGGCAAAATCTCAGCGCCTTTATAGGCGCCTCGGTGACCCTCCTAATTGGTTATTAATGACGCCCTGACGTCGGAGGACAGACTTGTCGGACCCGGCCCGGCTCCAGGAGCTTTAGCCACCAGAGCGCCCCCTGCGCTCCTCCCGCCCCGCGCGGCCCTTCCTCCGCACCCCACCCCCTTCCTCCTCCTCTCCCCGTGGGAAGCGCCGGGCAGGGTGGGAGGCGCAGCCCGCCGCCCGGAGAGGAGGGGACAGAGCAGGCCGGGGGCGCCGTTAGCCTCGCTCGGACCCGGGACCGACTGGGCAGCGGGAGACGCTGACCCCGGCCCCGCGGGTCTCGTGCCCACCCACTGGCCCGGCCGGTCCCAAGCGCCTTTCCCGGCCCGGCGGGGCTCCAAGGCCCGGGCTGTGGGCGTCGCCCCCGAACCGCAGGCCCCGCGCGGGCCGCGCGGATCTCCTGCGTAGACGGCGCTTCGCTTCAAACGGGCCTCCGCAGCCGCCCCGCTGGCCGCTGGCAGCCGGGCGTGAAACCCGTCCCCGGGCGCAGAGGGCTGCGGGGTGTCGTGGGGGCTGGCACGGCTTCGTGGGCTCTGGGCCCTCGGGGGGTAGTTGGATGGGGTGGGGAAGGGCGAACCGAAATCCGAGTTGGCCGCTGGTCGCTGGGAAAAGGCTTTCCTGCGCGATACAGGAAGGATGGCAAGGGACCCTCAGGCTGTCCTGGGTGTGAGCGGTGGTGCCCCCAGAGAGACGCCTTCCGAAATTGCAGGCAGCCCCGGGCCAGGAGGCCCTGCGCTCCGGCTCGGCCTCCCAGCTCCTTGGCGCAGTCGCCACCTAGGGAAGCCCGCTGCATTCCCGCACGCCCTGCCTCCTAGCACTTTTTCTCTTCTGTCCTCCGTCTTCTTCTCTCCCTTCCTCCCTACTCCTCCGCTGCCCATCCCACCAGTAGACTCTGCGCGGAGGTTCCAAGGAACCCAGAGTGCCAGCCCGCAGCTTAGCTGCCGAGCCCAGAGCCCAGGCACGAAGGCCACTGCCTTCAGCAGGCTTTGCCACCTCCAGGGGTGAGCCTCAGACCCCCCAACTCCAGGCCTCGACATGTGAGGGGGAGGAGGGGTGGCATGGGGCACCTCCCCCACCTGCCAAGCTTCTCCGCCATGGCCCCCCACCCCTGATATTTCAGATTCCGTTAACAGACCGGGTTTTTTGGACACTGGGGCGTGGGTTGGGCTCACGGGTTAAATGGGGGAATCAGGATCTCCCGGCCCTCTCTGCAGGGTGGAAACTAGAGTGGAGAGGCAGGGGCACTGGCCTTGCCACAGAAGGCACTGTCCTCAGGCCACTTGGCAAAGAGCTCCCTCCACCACAGGGACTTGGGCCTTTGCTAAGCCAGCGTCACACCTGGCAGCCACAGATCCTCGGCCTCTGGGTGCTGGGTTCTGGCCAGTGATCTCTGACCTGCCTGGGTCTGCACCTGGCCCTACAGTAAGCACCAGGACAACCACCGGTTTTCAGGCCCAAGGCCCAGGGCCGCCTGGAGGCTGATGACAGGGGAGGCTGCACCTGCCCCGAGCGGAAGGCGCGACCTTCGGGCCCAGGCCAGCAGAGGGCAGCGCTTCGGAGGGAAGCGCGAAGAGCGCAGCCCTCAGGGTTGGGCCTCTTCCAAATGCCTCCAGCGAGTCACACCAGCTCTGGCTTGAGCAGAAGGGGCTGAAGGAGTCAGGGCGCAGCAGCCTCACAGGGGCCGGGGCCTGGGCTTCTACAGAGACGTGATGGAGAAGAAAATGCACCGGGGAGGAAGAGACCCCATCGGGAAGCCCTGCCAGGAGCCCGGAGCTCAGTTCCCAAACCCGGCGGCAGCCAAGCTCAGAGCCTCTGGGAAACCGAGGGGGATGGATGAGGACTTGTGCATCCTTGGGTGGCCCCTTCTCTTCTCTGGGCCACAGTGTCCCTGTCTGGCCAGTGGTTTGGGTTGGATTTGGTGAACGGAGGTTTCTTCCTGCCTTGTCTGTCGTTGGGTCAGGTCACTTTCCTCTGATAAGCTTGGAGGATTTTTGCCAATTCCCGGGCCACTAAGAAAAGCCCTCTGGGGCAGAACCTTTGGGTCCTGACTCCAGTTAGGGGTCAGAAGGTGAAAGGACTGAGGGCTCTGACGGCAACCAGGGAGTCCGATTCCTTGCCCAGAGACCCACAACCGCAGGGAGCAGGGCTGGGGGCCCGCGGGGCCACTCGGAGCCGGGAACAGCCTTCCAGCTCCTGGGCGCTGTCTCCGCATGTCTCCACTGTGCGCTCACATTTTGTGCTTCTGGTCTAGCCATAGACCCACCTGGACCGCACCCGGGAACAAGGGGGGCCTATAGGAAGCGCCCCAGTCTCAGGGCCCATTAGAATCGGGGGGCCAGACACCTGCTCTCCCCTCTCCCGTCGCGGCGATGGCGAGGGAAAGCTGCACGTTCCGGGGTTTCTCTTAGAATGAGCCGCGTCGTTTTCCGCGGGGCCGGGCGCCCAGTGTGCGGGTGCTGAAGCCCCTTCCCCGATCCCGGGCCCAGCCTGGGCTCGCAGGCACCGCACCCCGTCCTCCCAGCCCGCCCCTCACGCCCGCGGGCCGCCGCTCCTGGGTCTCTTTAATATTCATGGGCGTTAATAGAGAGGCCCCCAGTATATCGGTCCATTGTGGGCGGCTCGTAGGGCTTGAATAGGCCCCGGCCCTCTTTCTTCGGCGCGGCTTCCCCAGGGGCCGGGCCAGGCGTGAGGGGCCCCGCTTCCCGCCCCGCGCCCCCTCCCCCTTGCAGCGGGAACATCTTTATCCCCGCGGCCGCCGCCGCCGCCTCCCGGGCCCCCATTCACGCGGCCCGGGCTCCGGGCGGAACGAATCAATCGGCTTTGGCTCTTCGGAGGTCATGCTCGTGTCCCGGCTCGCCCACCTCCCGGAGCCCGCGGACCCGGGGGACGTTGCTGGGGCGGGGGTCGCGGCGGGACCCTCGGCTGGTGAAGAGGGCGCCCGCGTCGGGCGCGCGGCTGCCCCGGGCCGGCTGATGGCTACTTGTTGCCTCCCTCCCGCAGGGTGGAGCGCGGGGAGGACGAGGCCCGAAGCCTCCCGCAGGGGCCGCACCCGCGAGGCCCCCGGGGCACAGGGCCCGGGGCTCCCCGGCCCGAGGCGGGCGCCAGTCGGCCAGGCGCGCGCCGGTCTCCGCTCCTCCCGCCCCGCCGGCCCTCGGCGCCGCAGACAGGAGCCCATTGTCCGCAGCGAGATACATTTTTGGGGGCCGAGTGAAAGCCCGTCTTTCTTTTGAACTTTAGAAGAAAGTCTTCTGCCCTCGGCCCTCGGAGAGAGGGAGAGATTTGCCCCCCTCCCGGGGGCCCTGCGCGCCTCCTTCTCCCGAAACATCTGCCGGGGAAATCCACCCTGGAGGGCAGATTGCGCTCGCGCTAAGCCCCGCGAACTCATTAAAAAGATATTAGCAGCGGGGGCGCGGGCCGCGCACGGATCGATTGGCCGGAATGAGCCCCAGGAAGAAAAGGCGAAGAATGTGGACGCGCCGAGCCGCGACCCGCTGCTCCCAGCCCCGCGGCGGGCTTGGGGCCCCTGCGCTGTCCCCGCGCCGCGCTGCCTCCGCAGCCCCCCGCCGGGAGCCCCCGCCTCGCGGGCCGCGCGGGGCCCCTCTTCTCCCTCAGTTCCCCTCCTCTGCCCGCTCCCCGCACGGGCGTCCCTCCTCCCGGGGCGCTCGGGCCCCTCTCCGGCCCCCTCCTCCCGGGGCGCTCGGGCCCCTCTCCGGCCCCCTCCTCCCGGGGCGCTCGGGCCCCTCTCCGGCCCCCTCCTCCCTCGTGCTCGGGCCCCTCTCCGGCC
>PVKE010003882.1:0-68696 GCA_004027555.1 Craseonycteris thonglongyai
AGTCGTAACTGTTGCGTTCACGCGTTGCATCTGGTGACAAGTGTAACACATAAGTCAAAATGTATTATCTGGGTGGGCGGAGATCACAGTGTCAGGTTGTCAGAATTCTAGGAATTTATGACCTTGGCAAATTTTCAGAATGCATTAAACTATTGCTAGAAAGTTTTGTCTTCTACAATCACTTCAAAGTCCATGGTACATGGAATTCCACCCCAGACATTGCGAACGATAGATGATCAACCAAAATTGGCCTCGCGATCAACCGATCGACCGCGATCAACTTGTTGGCCACCTCTGGTATAGGAGAATTGTTCTAGGAGAAGGGTAATAAAAAACAGCATACTGTATTTAACAGTAAGAGTAAAAGGAATTTAGAGCTGATAGGGCTATATGGGATCTATGTGAGTTAAGAGTACAAATCCAGTTCTGTTGGTAGAACTTGGGCAAATTATTTAACTTCTTTCCACATTTTGTCTTCATTTGGAAGGATGAAATAAGAGAAAATGACTTTCCAGTATTGTCACAAGGATTAGCATTAATGCCTAGCACTAATGAAGCTTCTCAATAAACAGCAGCTTTGTTATTTATAAATGGGTAAATTCAGGGCCAGAGAGGGAAAGTGATCCTCAAGATGGCACTAGTGTTTGCTGATAGTAGAAAAGGGGAGAATACAGCTTAATCTGAACCATGTCATATCAAACCAGTACCATCTAGCCTTCTAACCACATTGTACCTCATCTAGGCTCATTCCAGGAAGGCAAATGACTACTCATGTTGCAAGTAGTGGGTAGTGGGATTCCAGAAGTAAAGACTTTCAAATAAGTGCAGAATTACGTTTTGTCCCCACTACCCCCTACCCCATGGCTGGGAACCTTATCCAGAATCCTGGCCATTCTATCCTGACCTCTGCCAACTCAATGAGAACACATCCTAGTCTATGTAATGTGCTCATCTTGGTTCTTTGGGAATACAAAAATGAGTACCTCCTACTACCTGCCTTGAGTTTTCTGTTATTAGAGAGATTAGGCATGCCTATATCTAGTCATACTTGAAACTGGACTATGCTCCAGAAATAGATTATGAATTTTAGAAAGAGAGAAATCTCATTTTATTCAGAATAATCAATAAAGTTTTTATGGAAGTTGAATTTAACTAGGTCTTGAAGAATGAGAAAGAATTACACATTAGAGTGTTAATTCTGTTAACAAAGAAGCTGTCATCTGGAGCATTTTTATATGACCATAAACAAAGAGGTAATACTGGAAGCACAGAGATTAACTCCAGGATGCAGGGAGAATCATACAATGAGGTTAGGGGTTGGACACGGGCAAGAATCATTAACAACAACCAATTTATGTCAAATATACTGAATACGTTAAAATATACACATTGTAGTCTTTGGGAGGATGGACAGAACAAGGTAATGTGAGGAGGAGGGAATGCAGTAGAGTCTTCAAAGACAGCCACAAGCAACTCCTTTTCCCATTACATAGAAAAGAGATGAAATCAGTGTCTCCTCCCCTGAATCTCAGTTGGTCTGTGACTTTTTTTGAATAGGACAGTGCTGCAGAAGTGATGCTGCCTTTCAGATGCTGTGAGTTCTAGCAGTTCCTGCTTTTCCTCTCATGGGTCTCAGCTGACAAGCTGTAAGGTCAAGGAGATTCTACAGAGAGAGGCCGTTGGAGAGGCCCAGGACAATGGGGCATCACATGGAAAGGGAGCCACTTGGAGGAGAGCTGAGATGCCCCAAGACATTCAGTACAAAGGCCCCAGACATGTCCACCAAGATTTATTTACAACCACTTACTAAAGTCTCCAATCCATTTTTTTTCCCCAAAGGACACGTGAATGAATCACTGAAGAATGAGTCTGTAACCAGCAAAATGTTAAGGGTGTGTTAATGAGAGCATAGTGAGGCTCTTCTGGAAACCAAAAAGGGTATGTAATATTCATGGTTTAACACTTAACTCAAATATCAATTCTTAGGGAGATTGTTCTGATTCCCACACTACCAACCAAGGTGAGTTAGGAGCCCCTCACTTACATTTCCAAAAAACCTGATAATATTCCTCCATCACAATCTAATCCATTTTTTGGTGTAGTGAGTTTAGACTAAACTCAACTACCTATGCACAGAGACCGATAACTTTATCTTCAGTACATAACAGGTGCTACCTAAAGAATCACAATCAACTCTAAAATATGATTAAGTACTAGGCTAAAACTTTTCTGGAACACAGCACTGGATTGATTGATGGATGGATAAATGGACAGAATGATTAAGTGCTCAGAGCACAGTGGAGACTCAAAATGCATTCTCAAGTTGCAGTTAATTAATCAAAAATGGTATTGAATTGTTTATCATTATGATTCAGGGGAAGCTGTTGGAAGACATGAACACAGGAATGAAAGACGTTTTGACTAAGAGGCAATTTCAAATCTCGGAATGTATTTTTTCCACTTCAGAGAATAACTGGATTATCAGATGAGATGCTCACCAATGTAGGGTTCGGAGAACAGAGGCAAAGTAACTGTGGGCCAAGCGCGGACAGGGAGGCATGTTAGAAGAGCTAAGACAGGAGAGTGGGTGAGCACCTTCAAGGTCACGTGAAGGGCATCTAAATTTTCTCCTAGATGCCAGGCTTTAGGAGGAGAGTAAGCTTATAAGATTTTGAATTGTGGAGTAGTCTTTCAGTGACTCAGGGAGAACCAGGAGAGGAACAGCGTTTTCAGTGTGACTCTACACTTTCTCAATGGTAGTACCCTGGTCAAGCAGAGACCAGTACAAGTTATCACGCTAACACACGTCCTTTCTTCCTTCCTTCCTTCCCTCCTTCCTTCCTTCCTTCCCTCCCTCTCTCCTTCTTCTCTATCTCTCTCTTTCTTTTCTTAACCAGGACAACCTGTTTCTTAGAAAATCTGTTGATTAAGTTGTTAATTAATGAAAACAGGCTACTCTATTTTTTTAAATCCCTGAGAAATATTAGTGGATGCCTTTATAGCTCTGACAGATTTCCAAGTAAGTGTGTGTGGTACTTATGAAAACCTTGATGCCCAATTTGGAACTAGATTAGATCAGAATTTATCCAAAATTGGCTGGAAATAAACCCCAACAATTTCGAAAAAGGGCCCCAAGCAGTGACACTACTGTCCTCTATGGCCTCACGCTATTAAGAACACAGCGGAAGCTTTCAGGAGCTACAGACGAACATGACTTCACATTCTCACCTAGACTCGGAAAGACTGGCGTGGAAATGAGTCGAAGACATTAAGTTCAGGCAGCAGAGGAAAGAATCTGATTCGCTCCGCTGTTGTGGGGAGAGCTCTGCTCCCGATTACTGGGTATTAGCACAGCGGTTCGGGAAGATGAGGCAGCAGTCTCCAGCCGTTCCCACGGACAAGTGCTCACATTAAAACCTCCACTTCTCTAAATGGCAGTAATGGGCCCCCAGCTGACAGCGTCAAAACAGGACAAGACGTGGGAGTTCAACGGAATGGACTGAAACGAGACACACTCCTTCCAGAACCAGGCGGTGGCTCCCTCTGGCAGCCACAGAGGAAGCCAGGGCGGTCCTTTGTTTCAGATCTTTCCTGCCTTTTGAGAGTTGAATTATATTACTATCTCCCAGGTCAGCAAATGTCCAACTCTGTGGCTGTTAGAAATGACACCGTGACTCTTCTGAAGTCAGGGGCAAGGCCTCTGCCCAGGACAGAACTCGCAGGTTCCCACGCTTTACCGGAGGCTCAGTCTGTGCTAATCTGGGATCCTGCCAGGTACAGGCCCAAGGACACAACGTCCCAGGGGGTGGGCCCTTTCCCCCCCTAAGTCTGCTGGCTGCACCTCTCTTGTATGAAACTTGGGGCAGTGCATGCATGCAACCTGCCCCCGAAGCGCAGAATCTGGCTCTAGGTTGAAAAACACCTGGCTCACTGCAGGGCAAGAAAGAGGTCACATTTTTTTAGACACATTTCTTTGGACAGCACAGATTTTGGGCTGGTTAATCCTTGCTAAATAAAGGGGAAAACAAATTTCACACTTATAGGTTGTGATTTTTTTTTTTTTGCAATTAAATTCTCAGTAAAATTTTTCTAGCCTGATCCGACCTCTTTCTCCCAAGTAACTGTTGTAGGTTCTTGAACAGAGAAGTGGGACACCAAGGTTACAGGCAGGAAGCAGCATTTATTGATGCCAGCACTGGCTCAATGGATTAACGTCCAAAGGCGGCGCCGCGTTCACAGTGGGGACACAGTGTTATACTGTCTGTTACTTCCTGTACATGTAGGTGTCCTCCTAATATGGTTATAGATTAGTTACTTAGTTTTAGGGTGAGGGGCTTATGCAAGGGCTCAGGGATGTCTCACCAACTGGGAAGTCCTGGGAAGGGGGCTGGCATCTTCTGAAGGTGGCAAGCCCAGGTCAAACTGCCACATCACTAGAGAAATATGACTTATAAACACTTCCTTCTAAAGCCATTTTAGAATCTAAATTTCACAGCCTCGCGTTTCCCTTCTGTTCATTATTATTCCCTTGGTATCACTTCCTTTCTCTTTTCACTAGGTTTTCATTTCAATTCAGTTATTTAATTTCAATTATTTTCATTTCAGTAATGACTCATTATTATTATTACTACTACTACTACTATTATTGCTGCTGCTTCCAAGTAGTTTCATTTTTTCCTATCTGAAGTGGAGTTTTAAGAAGTGAATAGTAATTTATACATGTTACTTTAAGGGGGCAGGTTGATAAACTTCAGAGTTTGTCAAAGGCTATACATTTATTTCACATGAAGATACATTACATGCTTATAAGATATAATTGGATATCTATATAAATATGAATAATATATAATATAATAATACTACAGAATATTCTATCTATATATTTGAGAACTCTTTAGACAAATCTTAGTTCTTCCAATCTGGAACTCTTTTTTGAAGATGATATTAAACAGAGCACATATCCCAGACTCTGTATATACTGTTTTGTTCTTCAATATTTGCTTTGGAAGTCCATGCTGGGTACAAAGCTTTCTAAAGATCTTCTCCGGCTGCTGCAGACGGCAGTGATTTCAGTGCCCTCTAAGCTGCCGTAGCAATGCTGTGTCTCCCATGTGCTACAGAACTTGATAAGCTGAGGTGTGACTGTGATGTAGTCAGGCTCATTGTAACAAGTGCCGGGAAATTTAGACGTCCAAATGAGGCATGCCCTCAAAGAGTCTCAGCGGGAAGCTCAACATTTTCTTTTTTCAGTGATGCTGCCTTTGCTTAAAATGCTTTGTTGTGATTCTCTTTTTAAACTGACTTAACTTTACAGTTCTAATTTTATGCTTCACAGTTTATAGGTTGAAAAAAAGGAGGAAAAATCTCATTTTGTATTTGCACCAGAGTTTTAGTCTACAATGATATTCCTTATCCTGATCAGCTACCTTATTCAGCTGATTTTGATACAAATGACTTTGGGAGTGTTCCCCAAACCAAATCAGCCCTCAAAGATAAAGATTTTTATCTAGCACAGAACATACAATAAATATTTGATGACAGCGTGATAAAATTACATATTTGGGAGGACAGTTAAGATTAAGTGCTATGGGGGAAGCTGGGATGGCTCAGCGGGTTAAGTGCTCACTTTGCAGCTCCGTGCTCTGAGATTCAAGTCCCAGTTCTGGCCCCAGCCCATGGGAAACCATATACTGAACCAAGGTGTGCTTCCCACGTGAAGGCCCCCAGTTTGGTTCTCCCCTGGATGTACTTTCCATGTGGGAGGCCTCTGGTTCGGCCCCTGGTTTGGTCCCTAGCTCATGGGGTTGTGCTTCCTATAAGGGAGAACCCCGAGTCCAGTTCCCGCCCACCTGTGTGGAATGAAACCAAGTAAAAAACTGATGATGTACAACTACGGAGACTGCTCTGGGCCCTCCTCTTCATTCTGTCTCTCTCTGTCTCTGTCTCTCTTTGTCTCTCTCTGTAAAAAACAATAAAATAAATCTTAAAAAAAAAATTAAGTGCTATAGCTCCCAAAATAGAGTTTAAGAATTGTCACAAGCAATGAATGGCACTATTGCATCACTCTCTTATAGTATTATCTAATTTAATTTTGGCACATGTTATGTCTTTTGTACCAATCCTCACTGCCCATGCTGAAGGCCTGTTGATTTTCTCTTATTGCATATATAGTACAGTATATATACTCCACTGAAAAATTTCAATGCAAAAATTGAGGGTGGAGGGAAGCCAGGATGGCTCAGCAACCTTGGGGACTGAGGATCGAATCCTGGCCCTGGCCCACGCAGATCCACATGCTGAACCGGGGTGTGCTTTCCATGCAGGAGGTCCCCAGTTTGGTTCTCATCCTCCAGGTTTTGCTTCTGGCTCAAGGAAGCAGGCCTCTTATGTGGGACACCCCCAGCCCAATTCCCACCCTGCACAGCCCCTGCCTAATTCTGTGGAATGAAACTATGTCGAAAACTGATGACATACAACTGTCAAAACCAATAAAATAAATCTTAAAAAAAAATGAGGTAGAGAGAGGAAAATAGCATTCTGCCTCCACTGTAATGTTCAGTGGGTAAAATTCATCAGAACCTGACTCCGATCTCCCTTCTCTGATGATCTTTTGCCTCAGTGATCCAACTGTGAGCACCATCTTTGAACCATAGAAGTTCACCCATAGCTTCCTGAACACAATCTGTGGTCCCAGACATCTGTGCCTTGACTTGGAATCTTCCCGTACCCTAAAATTCTTTTTCTCCTGCTAATAACAACCTGTACATCTCCCCAAATCCCAAACTAGTTCAATGTATTTGGCAAAGTTCTCTTGCAGCTACTGGGCAGGAAAAAAAAAATCTCTATCCCACTGCCTGGCACATAAATAAATAGGAAGAGCTGAGTTGCACATTGGCTGTTTTGCTTGTGGAAGGCAGACGAAAAGGGCCCACTTTAATGAGCTATGTTCCACTTTCTTTGCCTTCCACTAAGGTGGGTGGGTAAGTTCAATACAGAGGGAAACAAGTAGAAAACACGACTTCACTTTACCAGGGGCTCTGTATGTCAGGTAACAGAGATACTCTTGATTACAACCCTATATTCGTTTCCAATTTTCTTTTTTTCTTTCCCAAAAGTGTATTTCTCCAAAGTAGCTGGAAAAAAGATGCCTTTATCCCCAGCTCCACAATACAGTGGTACCTCAGTATTCATCATTAATTGATTCTAGGAGGTATGATAAATACCAAAAATGGTGAGTACCAAACACATTTGCTCATAAGGAATAATGTAAATAAATGTAATGTGTTTCCAAACCAAATATACACAAAATGACCACAGAAGCTATGATAAGACCATAGGGGGATGTCCACAGAGCAAGAGCTACCATGTGACTAATGTGTGACCCCTTGTTTTGGCTGGAGGGGGTAATGAATCACAAGGCAATTGATACGGACAAGTTGTAGCTAGTGCATGGAATACCAAACAAACAATGAGTTCCAGGACAAAAAATTTTGTGTCAAAATGCATTGAGGACCAAATTCGACGAGTTTCAAAGCAGTTGTGTACCATGGTATGATTGTATTCCGAATTTTCTAAATCAATCACGGCAATCCCATCACGCTTGCCAGGATTTAGGAATGGCCACGTGACCCAACACTGGCTAATGCAATATGAGGGAAAGTCAGTAGGGCTTCCATTATGAGTAGAGTCTTTCTTCTTTCTCTGATGTTTTTTGTCTAGATGTTTTGTGTCTGAATATTTCTGTATGTGCATCTATAATGTAGCCTCTTACTTCCGGCCTGAGGAAGAAGCCAACACAGAGAACAGAAACTAATAGAATAACTGAGGGGTTGTGCCAGAGCCTTGACAACATCCTAAAGTGAACTTCTTATTATCTGAGGTGATTAATTACCTTATTTTGTAGCTAGTTTCACTTGGTGATCTTTATTCCTTGTATGCAAAACTATGCTAATTGATCCAGTAATAAAGATTGGTGCTGTATTTAATTCTTCATCTAACCCTTGGATCTATTTCTCAGTTGATTGGCACCCATAAGGGAAAATGATGTAATTATATTGCTGAAATGTTCGAACCCCTTTTGCCAAACCTACCCAATCTTATACCATTGACCTTACAAAATCTTTTGTAAAATTAGTGCTTTCTTTACTTTAACAAAAATCTACTTGGTAGAATATGGCAATACTTTCTAAAGAAACACACTACGAATTATCTGTATGTCTTACCAACTTACAATTAGTTTAACATTTATTTTCTATATAGAAAGAGAAGTTACAGCTATATTTCTTGGGTAGTGACAAAAATATCACAAAAATACTTAGAGTACTGACAAAATATTATTTGAAGGGTAGTTATAGGCACCCAAGACTTAAATAACTTCTTTGTGTTATTACCATATTCTCCATCATGGATTGAAATTCCTCATCTGTTTTAATGTGAAAATTTTGATGAGGTGTTTTTGTACTTTCTGCAAATGAAAGTACTAAACAAGATCTAGACATTACAGCCGATTTTTATCTCTTTGTGTCTGGATTTTAAAAATCAATTAAATTATTAAAAATATCTTTATGATTTCAGTCCTTGAGTAACTAGATCAGTTGTCCAACATTCACTCTTTATTAATGGTAGTAAAATAATGAATGAGACTAAAAAAGAGAGGTCATTAAAGTCTATGCTGTTCCATGAAACAGCTGGACCAGAGACCATTTGAAAGACGTTAAGAAATGAGCTGCAGGAAGGGCCTCAGCAAGAAGCTTTTACAGACTAATCATCTTGGCTCCAGTCACCCCATGAATCCCCTTCAGTGCCTTTGTGCATCCGTGCCCAGCTGTGCTCAGTTGTACAGAAGCTTGCTTGTTTTTTTGCCATCTGTGGTTTTATGTATATTCGACTGTTGGTTATCTACATGAGGGCTTTCCTTGTTATGTATATTTCACAAAACATGTTTTTAATCCTGGACCAGCCCCCTGTTACGACAACAGGCTTTTTAGCCATATCTTCTACCATTCTGTTAGTAAGTGCTTAGAAGATAGACGTTCATTTTCATATTATTTTAGATAAACTACAATTAGGGAAATAAATCTGTCAAAAATCATTTAAAAATTTTAAGCCAAATAGAAATTTCTTTGTAATTATTTGTGTTAAAGATTCCTTTAATTCTTCTTAATAATTAAAAATGCCTCCCTGTGTTTATTCCTTCTTTCACTTTAAAATGGGGACAATTAGAACACAGATCATGTCTTCTTATTATGTAATAACACATAAGCCACCCTTGAGAGGTATACATGCTGTAGGCAGTCAAAGGAGAATGAGTTTGCTAACAAAATATCTTTACTGAACATGGGTAGAGGACCGACACAGAGCTCTTAGTCTAATGCGGCATCATGGAGTCGTTTATAGCTACAATCACTTCAAAGTAATCACTCGGAGTGATTTGCTAACACAAACTTATGAAGGTGAAGTGATAAATATTTGGGCTAGAAAGACAAAGTCTGGTTCTGTGGTCTGGTCCAAGCCTCATGTAGCCAGTACGGTAACAAGAAGTGGTAGGAAAGAGAATACTGAGTGAGGAAATAACAGCCCCGCCACATTTTCTAGAGCCAGGCGAGCCCTGGGGCCAAGTGGAGAACTTGCATTTGACATGTTCCTGAAATGACCTCCTGAAGAGAAATATAAACCCCAGCACTACACCAGGAACTCACACTGCATTTCTCACAGCTAGTCCAGACCAGAATCACCGCCTGGGGTAGAGACACGTAATGACACTGATGACATCAGAACAAATCTCAAACTGTGTTGTCCTGAGTTAAATACTACCCTGTCCCTTCCCCACACAGTCCTTGTGCAAACAGCTGCAACAGTGAGAGTTCCCTGATTCAGTGATGACTAACAACCAAAAAGAATGAACATGGGATGTATGCAAGGATACTGCCTAAATTGGGAAGAAAAGTATGCCAAACAAATGGAGGGAGGGTAGGAGGGAGGGAGGGAAAGGGAAGGAAGAAGGAAGAAGAGGAGGAAAGAAACAATAACACATGTCACACAAGAAGCACCACAAAGCAGAGAAAATGTATGACTATATCCCTCTAACTGACAAGACCTTAAAGAAGGGCTAAAGTGATAGAAGTATTCAAGTAAGAACTGGTATAACAATATAAGTAGCTGAAAAGTAAGTTGTTAGGTCTTGGAAAAGAAATGGGTGAAAAAAAAATCATCATAGCAATGAAAGTCACATAAAAATCAGCACATACACACACGCAAAAAGGCTTAACTGAAAATATAATCAGAGGCATCCAGGACTAACTTGAGAAAAATGAACAAAATAAAATCAAAAAGGACAAAAATGTAGATTAATATTAGTAAAAAAACAGTAATAATGAAAGACAAAAATACAACTGGAAACTACAGACTACATTTAGAAAACAATGCTATACGTAATAAATAGATATCTTTAAAAGAGATAATAAAATCTACAGAAAGTATAAACTCTCAGTGAAAACTTTTAGAAATTAATAAAAAAATGAGAATGTGATAATAAATCTATAGAATAATAGTAGCAGAGAGTTCTATGAGTACTTAGACAAAAGAAAAAGGAATTAGGGTGGCCTTAATTCTCTTAGTTGTAATGAGTGGTACCAGAAGACAGTAGAATCATGTCTAAAAAAAATCCTCAGGGAAAGAAGGTATGACACAATAATTGTCATACCCAGAAGAACTGCAATACACATAGTGATATATATTTCTCAACAAGCAAGACCATTGGGACTTTAACGTTCATGAACACTAACTTAAAAAAATTTTAAATAATAAAATTTCATTAATGAAGAGATGGATAAGGTAGTGGTGGAAAGAGAGTGGTGAATATTGAATCCATGCAAATGCAGAAGTATGTCTAAAAAACTGTGAGACTCAAGTTATAGAGCAGAATGTAAATGATATCAGTTATAGCAATATGAAAATAATAATAGCATAGTTTGAAGGGTAGAGTGAAGAACAGAAAGTAGGAGGTAATACAATAAATCCAATTTCCTTGTATCGGGGACTTGAGTCAACTGATAATATTTAGAGCTGAAAAATCAAATTTTAGTGAAATAATTACTATTTTTTCAATAATTATTTATTGATCTATCTATCATCTATCTATCTATCTATCTATCTATCATCTATCTATCTTAAGGATACAATACTGAACAAAGTCAAGCTCCTCATCCCCAATTCCAGGTGGACACAGAAAATAAACAAAGAATATAATCTCATACAGTAATATGCGGGATGAGGGAAAGAGAGCAAGGAGGTAGGTATTTCCAGGGTAGACCCTGAGCTATTTACATAGGGCTGGTGGTTGAAAAGAATTTTTTGAGCAGATGTCATGTAAACAGGAAACTGAACGATGAAGAGACTTGGGAATTAAGGTTTAGGGAAATGGCATTCCAGGCAGAGGGAAGGGCTTAGGAGTCCGTTGATTCACATGTGCAGCTGGTGGAGTGGAAAAGCGAGAAAGCCACAGGTAGAGATGTGGACAAGATTGCACAGGGGCTTGTAGATCAAATGAGAAGTCAAGGTCTCATTCTAAGGGTGACAGAAAGCCACCAAAAAATTCTGAACAGGGGAGTGATCAGGTTTATATTTTACAAAATATCCCTCCATGTCACCTGAAGAAAGGCCAGCTTGATTATAGAAGGACCTGCCAAGGGGCGATGAACCGGGGGAAAGTGAGAGGTGACAGTGGTTTGGGATATGGTGAGAAATTAGATTTAGGATGGATCATAAAGTTGGCAATGGCAGGACCTCATTTTTAACTTTAAAATACACCCTGTTGAAAGACTCATGAGGGTCTTGATGATATGTGGGGGCAAGGAAGAAGGGGAGAGGCTTCTGAGGTTTTGGCATCAGTATCCCGGTATGTCTGCACATGGCGGTTCCTTTCACTGAAGCGGCTGTGGCTGAAGAGGGGCAGTTGGGCCAATATGCCAATATCGAGATGAACATTAGACTTCTGAAGGGAGGTGCTAATAGTGAATTGGATATGTAAGTCTCAAGCCCAGGGAAGAGGGCAGCATGAGAGAGAGAAATTTGGAAAGCATTAGCATATAGATGATATTTAAAGCCCCGGAAATGAAGAGATCCTCTATGGTGCAGTGAGCTTCAGATGATGACTCTTAAGAGCAAAGAGCATAAATATCCAAGAATCATGGTCTGGGTGTGGGAACTCAATCTAGTCTCTTAACTTCTCAGCATTTGCTGGCTTACCTGGAAAATAAGTTGTAAGTAGCAACATCCAAGCTATACCCTCTCACAGCCTGAAAGGGCCAGATTATGGTCATCTAATTTCATAGAAGGGGAAGTCAGATACTCTGTTTCCTATACAAGGCTGCTTCTTTTCTTTACGGTCTTCAAAAGAATGCAAAAATTGACCAGGACAATTCAGCGTTCATCAAATTGTGTAGTTGACAGCAATCTACACTCAAGTAGATGGCTCGAACAGTTAGTTGGAAATTTCTTAAATATACAACAAACAATATAAGTGATCCAAGATACTACACTTAACCAGAGAGACAATAATTTCTCTTGTCATTCCTGGTGGCAAAATATTAATGAAAATGAAATGCATCCTGTTTGGAATACTATCCTAAAGCATACAAAATTTATTCATCATGTAATGTAAACTCAGTTCTTCAGGAATTAGGGGCAGAATTGTCTTCCATAAATTGAGAACAGTAACTCTGTTTCAGCCCATTCGGAGTCATTAGTTTTGGTTGGAGGAGTACCAAACTTACACTTTTTGGTTAAAGAATTTATACCTTTTGCATATTCATTAGAGCATATACATTAAATGTTTTAAAATGAGTCCAGTGTAATTTCACTAATAAAAAAAGTGATTACTAGCTCTCATTATTGACTAATGTGGATAGTTAATGAGAAAAGGTCTTACTAATGGGATGCTAATAACAAAGTTTCTCTGCAGTAGTATGTGTGTGTGTGAGTGTGTGAAAATTCTGCCATTTCATAAGCCTATTTACAAGCCCTTTAAATAATCACCACTTCATATCCCCATTTCTAGCAATTACTGCAAATAGGTAAATATTATAGCTTTTTGCTGAAGTACAGCTGTAGGCTATAACCACATGATATAAAAACAGCTGAAAATAATGAATAATTCAAGTTATTAATTATGTTAATCTTTGGTGTGAAGTGACTATTTTATAATTTCTTTGTACAGAATTAATATTTGGACTTGACTGTGTGTCAACAGCCCCCTGCTTTTTTGGGTCACAAAAGCTATATGGTACAAAATTACATCTACACAACTGTCTGAAAATTGGGTTGCTCCTCTAGACACTTCCTGTGACCTGCGTGTGGCTAAACCTGAGTCACCCATGTCACACCGAGTTGCCTTTGACTCCTGGGACCACTATCACCCCAGCTGAGGGGGACACACCCTCTAGGCGCCCGCAGTACTGGTCCTGCTGTCCACACACTTTCCAATCCTGTTTTCATCATTCACTACTTGAGTGGGAGGCCCCACCCTCAGGCCTTCATCTTCGGCTACACCAGCATCCTTATCATCCTGTCTGCTCTTACCTGCCCTGAATCCAGCTGCCCACTCACTAACCCCTGCAACCTTTGCACCGCTTTCTGAAACCCACGACACTCTCTAACGCCTTTTTCCCCAAGCCTTCCGTCTGGCTCTGGGCCCTGGTGGCTTGCATTCCCCAGGCTGCTGCGCTCCTGAACCTTCTCAAGGGCTGTCTGCTTCTCACCCCTTTCCCTGCTGCCTTAGGTTGGTTGGTGGAACTGAGGCCTGACTTTCCACTACAACACCCTTACTCCTGGACTCATTGCATAAACCTGCTCTGAGGGTGCTCACGCCCTCGGGCGTATCACCCTCTCTGCTGTCTCCTTGCTGTCGTCCCTGACCTCTCCCACCTCCTCCTCATGGACTGTAGTTGGTCTGGTTTGGACTTGTACGTCTTGGAGCATATAACCCGCCCATCTAAGAATTCTAATGATGCATTTCATTGTTTTGAACAGTTATTTCCCATCCAGTTCAGCTGCTTACACCATCTTACATGTTTCCATCACTATTACATCTCATTATCATTGCATTTTGTCCACTTTCCAAATCTGAAATTCAAGCATCCGTAGCTCTTGTCACGTCCTCCTGGTTAATTGCGGAGGTCGTGGCTGATCTGAGAGATACAAATGAACTCTTTTCTTAAATATTGTTACTTATTTATTTAAATTTGTAGGCTATAACTGAAAATAATTTTAAAATCATGTATTTTAGTACAGTTGCAGTGTTTTTAATTTTTTCCCCACATTTCAGCACATTACTAGTAATGAATGTATCTTGGATCCACACGACCTACACTGTAATTTTTTTTGACTGCGACCTCCACAGGGTTAACGGCATGTTTCCTGCATCCTGCAGTTTCTCGTCTCATTTGACCTCTCAGCAACATTTGGCCCCTTCCCGCTGGAGCCACTGTTATCTTTTGGCTTCACTCGAGGCTCCTGAGTTCCTTTCACTACTTTGCCTGTTGAAACACCATCTCTTGTCTAGGAATTAAATGCTGGAGTGTCTCAAAAGATGAGTTTTAGGAATTCTTCTCTTCTCACTCTATTTTCTATCCCTAGGTAACAAGTCACCCACATCCAGAGCTCTGTTGATTCTATGCAGATGGCCTCAGAATGTGTACGTCCTGCCAAGACCTGCTCCGAGCTCCAGATGGAAGTGCGCAGTTGCTTACTCGCTCTCTGCATTGCGGTGTTGCAAAGGCACGTCCAACTCAACATTTTCAAATACAAAATCATACTTTCCCCGCACACAGCTGGTCTTTTTCCAGTGTTCGTACTCTCATTTAGGTAAACAAGAAACGAAGTCTCATTCCTGATGGTTCTCTCATCTTTAATCCCCACACCCACTCAGTCCCAGGATCTGTCCATTTCACCCATCAAATATGTGTTGAAGGTGAGAGTTTCTATCAATAACCATCATTACCACTATCGCAAGAGCTGCAGCATGTCTCAGGGGGACATCTGCAACAGTGTGCCAATCACTCAGGCATGGCTTTAATTGGTTCTCAACACTGCTGTCAGGGGAATCTTTTTGAAATACAAATCTGATTATGCCACATGTCTACTGGAAGCACTTCAGCGGCTTCCCACCTCTCTTGTCTCATTTCCTACTCTGCTCTCTCTAGATCTTTGCACTCCCACCACAGTCAATTTTAGGAGGGGGGAGGGGAAGTTCTTGCACACTTCCCTGTGCCTCTGGGCCTCTGGACCTGCTGTTCCTTTTGCCTGGAATTCTCCCTTCCCTCTTCACCAAGGTAAGGTATGCAGCCTGCAGTCCAGCTCAGACATCACTGCTTCACAGTGGGCTTCACTGACTGGCCCCACTTAGTGGTTCCATGAGCTTAGATTCACCTTTTATGCCTCCTCATAGCACCAGCCCCTAGTTTATTTTACATACTGTCCAGATAGTGGTTTACACTTAATAATATGATTATTTGATTAATCTCTCTCCCCTGGACTTTAAGCTCCAGAGGGCCAGATTTTCTTTTAACTCCAGATAGCATCTGCAGTGCCCAGAATAATGCCTACGTAGCCCTGCCAGAGTTCAACAGGCACCTGCTACATCAGTGGGTGAATAGATGAATGATGTATATAGTTAGGCAAAAGATGCTCAGCTCCTAGAAGAGGTATGGGAAACCGTATAAACATAGTAGTGATATCAAATCATCTGCTTTATGTGAAAAGTCAAAGGTCAGCTCCTCCCCATAATATTCTCATAGGTCACAACCATAGACAATTAGTTTCAGCTTCTAGAAAGATATGGATACAAGTTTTTTTTGTACCTTTAACTTTTCTTTTTGTTTGGTTTTATTGTAATAAATAAGCCCTATTCTGGGTTGAGCTGTGTTTCCCCAAAATTTGAATACTGAAATCCGAGCCCCTAGACCTTAAAATGTGACCTTATTTGGAAATAGGTTAATGGCAGATGTATTAGTTAAGATGAGGTCATTAGGATGGGCTCTAATCCAGTGACTGGCTGTCCTTATAAAAGGGAAAATTTTAGACACTGAGACAAACACTCATACAGGGAGAAGGCCATGTGAACATGAAGGTAGACCACAGGGTGATGTGTCCATAAGCCAAGGGACGCTAAGGATTGGCGGGGCACCACTAGAAGCTGGAGGGGAGGTAGAGAACAGATTCTCCCCACCACCTCGGAAAGAACCAACCCCTCCCACACCTTGATTTTGGACTCTAGTCTCAAGAGCTGTGAGGGAGTACATTTCTGCTGTTTCCACAGCACAAAAATACTATTAGGTTTGTGCAAAACTAATTGCAGTGTTTGTGTTGTTGAAATTTGTTGTTTGATATTGGAATATATTCTTAAGTGTGGACACGTTAAATGTTGTTTTAATGTACATTTTTTTTCTGTTTTTGAAAATGTGCATTTCTTGCTTTATGCTTTTTTTGCTAATGACATTACTTGCTGTTTATTTTATATTTCTTTTAGACTATGGAAATGATGTGAGACAAAAAGCAAATTTGAGCAATTTTCTTATTCAAGCTCAAAATGGGTTGTAAAGCAACAGGACAATTTGAAACATCAAAAACACATTTGGGCCAGGAAGTGCTAAGAAATGTACAAGTGCAGTGGTGGTTCAAGAAGTTTTGCAAAGGAGATGAGAGCCTTGATGATGAGTATAGTGTCTGGCCATGGGAAGTTGACCATGACCAATGGAGAGCAGTCAGCGAAGCTGATCCTCTTACGACTATACAACAATTTTTCCAAGTACTCAACATTGACCATTCTATGGTTGCTCAACATTTGAAGCAAATTGGAAAGGTGAAAAACTTGGTAAGGTGGTGCCTCATGAGCTGACCGAAAATAAAAAAAAATCGGTTTTGAAGTGTCATCTTTTCTTATTCTGAGCAACAGTAATGAACTACTTCTTGATCGGATTGTGACATGTGACAGGAAGCAGATTTTATATGACAACCAGTGATGATCAGCTCAGTGACTGGACTGAGAAGAGGCTCCAAAGCACTTCCCAAAGCCAAACTTGCACCAAAAAGAGGTCATGGCGACTGTTTGGTGGTCTGCTGGTGGTCTGATTCACTACAGCTTTCTGAATCCCAGCGAAACCATTCCATCTGAGAAGTGTGCTCAGCACATCAATGAGATGCACTGAAAACTGCAATGCCCGCAGCTGACCTTGATAAACAGAAAGGGTCCAGTTCTTCATGACAATGCTTGACTGCATGTACAACCAATGTTTCAAAAGTTGAACAAATTGGGTTACAAACTTTTGCCTCATTGTCATATTCACCTGACCTCTTGCCAACTGACTACCACTTCTTCAAGCATCACGACAACTTTTCTCAGGGAAAATGCTTTCACGACCAGCAGGATGCAGACAATGCTTTCCAAGAGTTCATCGAGTCCTAAAGCGTAGATTTTTATGCTACAGGAATAAACAAACGTATTTCTTGTTGGCAAAAATGTGTTAATTATAATGGTTCTTATTTTGATTAATGAAGATGTGTTTGAGCCTAGTTATCATGATTTAAAATTCATGGTCTATGGGAAGCCGGATGGCTCAGTGGGTTAAGCACTCACTTTGCAGCCCCAGGGACCAAGGATCGAATCCCGGCCCCGGCCCATGTGGACCCATATGCTGAACTGGGGAGTGCCCCCAGTTCAGTTCTCACCAGGGTGAGACCCCGGCCCAGTTCCTGCTCTGTGCAACCCCAAGCCCACCTGTGGAATGAAACTATGTGGAAAAACGAATGATGTACAACTATGGAGACTGTTCGGGGACCTCCCCCTTCTCTCTGTCTCTGTATCTCTCTCTCTCTCTCTCTGTCAAAAACAATAAAAATATATCTTTAAAATTTATGGTCTGAAACTCCAATTACTGTTGCACCGACCTATAATAATTACCAAAAAGGATTTTGACCTCAGCATTTCATTTGGAGAGACGCAACCTACTCAGATATCATGGTAAATCTTCTATATTTCTATGAAAAAAAAAGATCCTTAAATCAAAACCTTAAATATGCTTGCAAACTCACAAACAACAAATAAATCAAAATCAAATCAAAACAACAGAAACTAAACTCTGAAAAACCTATAATTTGAAAGAAAATGAGTTAAAATATAGTTCCACGAACTCACTACTAATTACCTGGTTCTGACCCACAAGTTTCAAGTTGCCTAAATAAGAAGCAATATGGACATAATTTAGATTTCAGTATTAATTCTTTTCTTGATTACAATCTAAAGATTGTTCAAATGAAAACTAAGTTCTTTTGACAATTGCTTGCTTCATGTATTTATTGGGCAAGTATTAGGGTGACTGTTAATGTAGTTGGCATTGTACATGCCTTGAATATTCAGACAAAAATGTTGTAAGACCCCACAATTCCAACTTGCCTAAAATACATAATATGGATATAATGTATATTTCAATATTAATTTGTAACATTATTTATTATTTTCTTGATTATACTGCAAGGATTGTTTAAGTGAAAATCAAAGATAGCATATACATAGTTGGTGTACAACCAGTTAGTAGGTATTTGAGAGGGTAGAGGAGAGAGAGACTAAAGTGAGTGGGTAGGGCAATGGTTAAGATTCACAGAGGAATTGACATAAACAGACATAATATAAATAGGACACTAAACTTTGAGTTAGGGACTCTTTGTATTTGTGTCTTCTTGATCTTGCAAAAGTGTTTCAACTGAGAAAAGACATTAGAACTCACAGAATCTAAACTCTTCAATTTTTTTATTTTCAAATTGTCTACTATACTTTCATTTCAAATTCACTCTCATGATAAAATTGGCCCCTACTCTTCCAATGGGATATTGAAAAACACTAACACAAAATCAACATCCTGACCCCAGTTAGAAATTATCATTCATAGTCACCCAAAGTTGGAGGAAGATTCTGTCAGGTACATACAAAGTGCATTGATTGTGAAGATTCTAATGATCCTCTTGCCTCGTGATTTAATTTCATAACTAGTCTGATTCTAAACAATATGCAGAAGGGCCCACCCTTCTGGTAGCTCTTCCTCTTCAAAGCTATTTATTAAATATGGAACAGGAGATGCTAGGAAAGTTCTCTTCAGGGTAGTGCCATCACGGGGGAGTGCATAGACAAACAACTCTATTGTCACCAAAGATTCACCTGCCCCAGCATTTCCCAACCCCCACCAGCACTCCCTGGACTTGGGCTCAGTTCACATCTCAGGAGGAGCCAGACCTCCAACTCTTGTGCTTAAGGATGAGCCGACTGAAACCCAGAGAAGTTAAGTGTCTTGTTGGTTGTTACCACAATCAAAAGTGACAGATCGGAGACTAGAGCCCAGATCTTCTACTTAGTGTCCCATTTTCTTGAGACAGCAGTATACCCATAATAAGTTGATTTCATTAAGTAAACTAAATTTGAGCAGTTATGGAGATAACCTAAAGTGTTCCTCTAAAATTAGAAAGTGATCCAAAGAAAAAAAATATTACCACTATCATACAGAAATATAAAAATACATTGTTTCCATTCTTTTCATTTTGAGACTTTGGCAAAAGAAAATAAGTGAACAACTTAATCACTGAAGTTCAAGGGTGTTTGTTGCAATGGATCTTCTGTAATGTTTAAGGAGCAATGGGGACAGAATTTGCCTCTCTCTATTTCTTGGTTTTAAAGCTGGAGAAAATATGTTATCTTACAGAATCTGGAAAATTACAGCTACTCATTAAATGGTATTCCCCCTCCTGGACTTTTGTTCACACTCAAAAACAAAAAACAAAAACACATATCTTGTAATACATGCCCTAAAGCCTTATTATTTAGCAGATCCCACTTCTGTTCTGTGTGTTTGACTTTGAAATCCTCTCTGCTTGCTAGAAGAGCTCAGTAAGCATCAACAGGACATTTGCAATGCGCTGGGACTGGTGGTCTCTAAGACCCCTTGAGGCAAACTCAAAAGGAATCATTCACTTGCTAACGGTAGTAGTGGATACCATCCAATTATTCAAAGTAAAACCAACAATTATTCATAAGGACCAGCAGATTAAAAAAGAATTTATTTCCAGAGCAAATTGCATTTGAATTTTCAGTGGCTAGATGTAGATTTGCATAGGTTTAAATACCGACTTCAGAAATATTCTTTCCAAACATGTTAATCTTCCAATAATTTCTGTACCCCTTTATAATTATGAATGGATATATTAATTAATTGAATATAGTGAGGCAGCTGTTGCCAGTTCTAGTAAGATGCCTTGTAAGTGGCTTCCACCTTGGTTTTTGAACAGCGGGGCCGAGTATCAAGTGAGGAAAGGCAATTTTGCAGACTGACATCCTGCTCCTTTGAAAGTGCTTGTGTTGCCTCTGCCTGTCATTCACAGCAGCCTTGAGATTAGCTGTCTGCTTTTTGCCTCTTCCCCTAGCACTTTCATTTACAAATATTTGATGATAAATAATTGCACATGCCAAAAGTTCCCTTGAAAATCATATGCAGGAATTACACATGGTACGTGGAAAACTGACTTTGTGGCATAAAGAAATAGGAATAATAACTACATCTAAAATCACTTGGTGTAGTCTCACATGGCATCACTATGATATACATAAGGAGGAAAAATTATGTTTCAAGGACCTCTAAACTTTCTCAAAAGTGAAGTGTGATTCTCTTCTGTTTATTTAAAAATATTCTGATGTAGGAAATCCGGGTGAAAAAATTAGATATTTGGTGAACTTCTGATGACTTACAGGAAATAGCAACTTTTAAGGCATTCTTACAGATCTATTACTGTGCTAAAAACATTTGCTATTCTGGCAAAACACTCCAAGCTCACATTCAATCAAATACATCAATTTCCCTGAGACCGGATTTTCAAATGCTATAGAAGTTTAAATATACACCTGGAAGTCAGAAGACTTGGCTATGAATCTTAATTCCATCATTTAGCAGTTATATTAAGAGCACCTGTCTTCCTAGTTTGGGGATTGCCATCAATGAAAAGACTTGAAAAATGAAATTACATTAATCATAGTATAAACCACAAACCACCATAGCATAAGAGATTAGTATTTATTTTAGCCCTTTCATTCATAAAGACATGTTTCCTATTCTAGGTTTTTCCTTTATCTATATACACAAGTTTATAAACATATATGACCAACATAAAATTTACTATTGTTGTAAATCATGTGTGATAGTCACACAATATTTAATTTTCATCAACATTTTATATTCACTTATATTTATTTCCACTCTCATCATCTCCTTTCTTCAATCCTTATTTGATGCCCATAAATACTATGAGGACCAGCCCAGGAGGATATGTTTAGCAGCACCAACAAAACCGGTTACACAAGGACACCTATGGTTCTGCAAAATTATAGTGGCTCTCAGTTTTCTTTTTTACTGAATTTTTTTTTTAGAACTATATTATTTATTTTTATTGTTCTGACAGAGAGAGAGAGAGAGAGAGAGAGAGAGAGAGAGAGAGAGAGAGAGAGAGAGAGAGAAAGAGAGAGAGATACAGAGACAGAGAGAGAACTGAACTGGGGGAACTCCCCAGTTCAGCATATGGGTTTGCACGGGCCGGGGCCGGGATTCGATCCTCGGTCCCTGGCACTGCAAAGTGAGCGTTTAACCCACTGAACCATCCCAGCTTCCCCAATTTTTTCTGATTTTTTTATTCACTAGTATCTGGAGGGTGCATCCTCTTTGAAATGGTTAAATTATTTACAAGAAAAATGTGGTTGCAAGTTAATTTTGTAACAGAAAAATAATAATTTTGTTAATTCTATTAGCCTTTTAAAAAGCTCATCTTGTGAATATCTTCTGTTTTAATTATAGAAAGTGGTGCAATGTACCAATATGCAAAGTTTTAAGAACTCTAATTAAATATCTGATTTGTAATAGGTTGTTAAAGAAAACTTGGGAGGTATAGCTTTAAGTTTTTGTAATGATTGTGTAAATCTGGAATCTTCGACACATGATTTTTACTTTCCATTCCTGGCATGTTATAAGAGGCAAACCACGGGTCTGTTCTAGTAAGGGAACTCTTATATGTGCTGCAAAAGCAAAAATACAATAGCTCCTTAGATTTCATATATTTATTTATCCCTTTCGGGAACATTGGCAAATCAAAACTTAATTCCCCCATTAGGAGACCAGGCCATCCCTGAGTCTCCTTGTGTCCCTGTGGCCTCCTTGTAATGAAAGCACCACCTCTAACCCGGCAATGACCATTATGCAGATAACCACTCCTGTCCCCACATTTTAGTTCCACAGACAATGGTCTCAGCTTTTCTAGCTTGGCATTAATATCCAGAATATATATTCTGAGAAACCACGTTATATGTTTTTTGGTTTTAATTGTATTTATCCCAAAACATTCTCTGAGTGTATACATGAAGAATATAGCATGAGGACAATAAAGTAAATTGTGTTTCAACATTTATTTCTTCACCAAATAATCAATCTTCTCTTTATTTCCAATTATGACTATCATATTAGAAAATGATTATATGGCTACCCCTCTGTGTTTAGAAAGCACTGGATAAAGGAGTAAGTATATTTTTCAGTGGCATAGTAATCAAAAGGAAATAACAATTTTGAAAACTAAATATGTAGGTAAATTTTGGGATATAATGGGGACTTTAGGCTGAAGCATGACTCAGGTGAAAGTATTTCTGCAGTTCCTATTATCTTCAAATTTCTTTAAAATATCTAATCTTATCAAATGGCAAAAGGTCTCTGAAAGAGTAAATTGAAGCAAAGGAAGAATAAACTAAAGAGATTAGGTAGGAAGAAAGAGATAAACATATATGTATAAATATACTCTATTATAGAGATGGAATTAGATCCACAAATATTTGAAAGATACAGCAGGATGAAGATGTATTATTTAAAACACTGCATACAGAGCAAAGGGATGTACTAATAAAAAATTGTAGGAAGTAACTAAACTGTCAATGTACATTATTGCTGTGAGAAAAAGATAGGTTATGTTTATGTGCATGCATATGTGTCTACATCCCACCACCACTTTCGGTAAAAAAAAAAAAGCCCTTATAATGCAAATTTTAAACTGTAAGGGAATCATATTATGTCACTGTTAACCATTAATGCTTTGGTATGAATTGCATCAGTTTTCTTCCTGTCACTTACAAAGACCTTGAAAAAAATAATGGAATTCTCTGAAGTAAGCTGGAGAGAATGGAGGGCTGAGGTCCCCCTCCCCCATAAGCCCCTGCCCTGTAGGGCCGCCCCTGGCCCGAAACATGAGGAAGATGGCCCAGGAGAGGCAGAAGTTGCTGGAGACAGGTCCCCATGATCATTTCATTCAGGAATATTCCTAGAGGTGTCATTTATGTGGAGGTGAGGGGGACCTCTTTGGGAATTCATAATGGCAAACCTTCAAATGTTTGTCATTCTAAATTATTCTTTAAATGTCCATCTTTCATTTCCAGATAAAGGGCAAGATGACCTTATTTTCTCTCTACATTAGACATTTCTATTCCAATTAAAAAAGTTTTATGCTGTCCTTAAAGAGATATCTGCAGGTTTATATGTTCCAAATATGATGCTTTTTAGATTTAAAGAAGGTACATTTATTCCTTCTCCTCCACAATCTGTATTTGGGTTTGATATGCTATTTTCTAATGTACATCAACAACTCATGCATAGTCATTAGGAAGTACTGCTTAAGAATAGTACAGAATTACTCTTAACGTGAGATGCTTAAAATATGAAGGAATCAAACATAAAAGTCAGAATGTCCTGTCAATTTTTTTAAGGACATGTATTTTATTCAGGAATGACCTTTCAAAGAGAAAAAAGAATAAAATATTTTACAGAGAGAAAAATAAGATAAGCATCAATAAAGGGAAAACTCAACAGTTAGATTAGAAGTAAAACATAATGTCGAAGACTCATAGAAATAAGAAAGATGATTAAAGAGAGAAACACCAATAAAAAAGATGAAAATCCCATTGTTTAGATGATAAAATTAAAAGGAAAAGGTGGTAAGTTAGGATAAATCTGTTTTACCTTATCCTAGAATCAAAGAAACTTTTCAAGCTTTTAGTATCCTTTTTCATAATCTCTTCAATTTAAGGTAGCAATATTTATTTCAATAAACAATAATCTGAACTATTATCCTTAATGGTATTTCTTCCAGTGGTTTTCATTTCTATTTTATAGCATTCTTGATCATCTCAGCAGTCAAGTGAGAACTGAGGGTCTCAAAAAGACTGATTGACTTTAAGAAAACCAACACATTAATCCACACGTGGCCATCAAGAATATAATTTATCTCAGTGCAGAGATCCTTGTTGAAAACACAGGCCAGACCTTAAGCAAAGTGTGAAGTATTTGAAGTTTCTTTTCTCTTTTTCCTCCATATTCATTTTAGTCATCCAAGACTTTTCTGCTTTCCATCCCTCCCCCAATTCTAAGGCAAGAAGGGAAGCAGGCATTTGGGAGTGGTTGTTAACATTCTCATTATAACAGATAATGACCCAACGCCTTGCGTTAGAACGGCAGACCTTCCTGTAAGAACGACCTTTTGAGGTCATTTGTCTTAAATCACTTTCCAAACAGAACTTCTTGTGCTTATTTTGGGATGATGACTGAAACATTTCCAGTACTTTATGATACATTGTAATACTTTTACTAGGAAATCCCCGCGCCCCCCGCCCCCAGCAATAACAATTCTAATTGTTCCTCTATTGAGTCAAAGACCTACATTTGCACAGAGCTTGGTTTTGCACATTGAACAATACCAAACAAATCCACTTCCTCATCTTCATTTCAGCCCTTCAAAATTCATGTTCCCATAAGTCTTCACTTCTCAAAGTAACCATTCCTCATTCATCTAGGGTTTCCTCTGCATGTTAGTCACCTTCAATACAGGACCCAGGCATAGGCGATGTATATAATACCACACATATGCTATAACAACTGAATACAAAGAGACTCATATCCCTTTGATTCAAACACTACCCTTCTATTGATTCTGCCGAGGCTCTTAATAGCTTTTTGAGCAGCTGCGTCATGTTGTTATATCAGTGCCTTTCAAATATGTCCAGGAATCAGGGCTCTGAGAAGTCATGGGACCCTTTTTGGAATATAATAAAATTCTGAGGAGCATTCATTCTGTCTTTTGAACCAGGATCAGAAAATATGTCCATATTAAATGCATGTAGCCTCCACATCTCCCAAGGACAGAATTGCTTTTAGAGAATTATGATCCAGTGATACTGTTTTTTCCCTTTCTTATCTTTTTATATGGTTAAGAAAAATTTATTGACAAAAAACATAAAATTGACAAAAAAAAAAAAAAAATTAATTCAATCCTGCTCATGCCCTTAAGATACTGTGAAAAGTTCATCATTGTTAACTTTTAATGTCAAAACTCCTGGTATAGCCTTTGGAAGAACAGAGTTCCATGAGAATAAGGTTTGAGAAGCCCTGTCTTATACTGATTATATATTACATAAGTGTAATAATGTATAAGTATGATACCTAAATACATTAATAATTACATAAGTGTAATTACATAAGTGGTACAAGAGTCAGCACAGTAAGTGGAGAAAACCCTGAGCTACAACATGGATTTTGGTTTAATTCTTTTCTATACTGTCGTTGTGACCTTTGTAAAGTCATGTCACTTCTCTGGCTTCAGTTTCCTTATCTGTCAAGAAAGGAAATTAGCTTAGATGATTTTTTAAAAATGATTTATTTTATTGTTTGAGAGGTGAGAGACAGAGAGAGAGAGAGAGAGAGAGAGAGAGAGAGAGAGAGAGAGAGAGAGAGAAGAGGGAGGGCCCAGAGCAGTCTCCATAATTGTACATCGTTAGTTGTGACATGGTTTCATTCTACACAGGTGGATGTGGGGCTGCCCAGGGCAGGAGTTGAACTGGGGGCCTCCCTCATGGGAGAAGAGAACTTTTGCTGCTATGCCATCTGGTGGTTACCAGTTGTGCTGCAGTTTAGCATATGGGTTTGCATGGGCTAAGGCTGAGATTCGACTTCCAGACCTTACAGTTGCAAGGTAAGTGCTCAACTTATTAAGCTATTCTGGCATCCCCTTAGATGATGTTTAAGGTACATTTCTACCTTAGTGTACTTGGGCTGCTATAGCAAAACACCACAGACGGAAGGCTTAAACAATAGACATTTATTTCTCACAGTCTTATGGCTGGGAAGTCCAAGATCAAGATGCTGGTTGATTTGGTTCTTGATGAGAGTTTTTTTCTGGCTTGCAGATGGCCACCTTCCTCTTGTGTCCTCCCTCACACCTCACACCGTGGAGAGGGAGAGAGAAAGAGAGAGCTCTTTCCTTTGTCTTACAAGGACACAAATCCAATTGGATCAGGACCAATACTTATGACCTCATGTTATCTTCTCAATTTAGCTACATTGGGGATTAGGGCTTCAATATATGTGTTTGGCGGAATACAAACATTTAGTCCATATCAATTTCTACCATGAATTTGTATTGTTTTAGTTCTGACAGACTTTGATTCTAAAAGCTTAGATCTTGTTAAGTCATGTCTGTTCCATTTTATAAGTAATATATAGAAACAGAAGGAAAATTATTAGTCTTCCCCATGAAATTTGTTATTTGTCTATAATTGAATTCATAATTGAATTCTTGCCATACATCAGATACCATTCTAAATTTGGGAAGTTATTAAAATAATGACAAAAACTACATGGAGGTGAGTTTTACTGTACTGGGGAGACAGACAATGAATCAGACTATAAAATATAGAATATTCTAGGTATTATTAAGAGTTCAAATACCAAAGTAAAGCAGGAAAGGGGTTTATTAAATATTCAGATGGGGGAGCTGAAATT
This sequence comes from Craseonycteris thonglongyai, assembly GCA_004027555.1. Lineage (NCBI taxonomy): Eukaryota > Metazoa > Chordata > Mammalia > Chiroptera > Craseonycteridae > Craseonycteris > Craseonycteris thonglongyai. The sequence goes on from PVKE010003882.1 coordinate 26,895, forward strand.
TTAGATGGTAAAGAAAGTGAGAGAAGTGACCACTGAGAGGGGAATATTGTTAGAAGAAGGAAACAAGTATCAAAGGCTCTGAGGTAGGAGCATAGTTGATTGCCCAGGGAACAGACAGACGTCATTAGGTAGAGTGAATGAGGACTAGGGTAGTAGGAGTTGGGGTTCAAGAGGTTACACAAACTAAATCTTGTAGATTTTCACTGATCATAAAAATAATATTTTTACTGAGTGTCATTAGAGGGTTTGGGCTGAAAAATGGACAGGATTTGATTCACATTTGAACAAAATCAGTCTGACAAGGGCATTAAGAACAGTTTGGAGGAAACAAGTAAAGAGAAGGACCAGTTAAAAGTTTACTGCTGTTTAGGTGACAAATGAGGGCTTGAACCCATGTGGTAGCAGTGAAGGTCTAGAAGGTAGTCAAATTTTTCAGTTGTTTGAAGATAGAGACAGCAGAATTTGCTGTTGTCATGAACTCTGTGTTGCTGAATAGAAATAGAAAATTTTTATTTTTATTGTTAAATTTATTGGGGTGACATTGGTTAGCAAAAATTACGTAGGTCCCAGGTGTACAACTCTTCAGTACTTTGTCTATGTGGTGCATTATGTGCCCATCATCCAGAGTCAGCTTTCTTTCCATCACCATATATTTAGCTCCCCTTTCCCACTGTGCCTCCCTTATGCTCGGGTAACCACTAAAGTGTTGATTGTGTCCATGAGGTTTTGCTTTTTTGTTGCTTCCAGCTTTATATTCCACATATGATTGAAGTCATATGGTTCTTAGCTTTTTTCTGTCTGGTTTATTTTGCTTAACATGATGATCTCAAATTCCATCCATGTTGTTGCAAATGGCAGTATTTTATCTTTTCTTATAGCTGAGTAACATTCCATTGTATGTATCTACACAGCTTCTTTGTCCAGCCATCTATCAAAGGGCACTTTGGTTGTTTCCATGACTTGGCCACCGTGACCAGAGCTACAATGAAGATTGGGGTACGTATGTCTTTATGGACTAAGGTTTTCAAGTTTTCTGGGTAGGTACTCAGAAGGGGCGTTGTCAGATCATATTAGATGTAGCCACTTCATTGTTAATTCCAATTATTTTTTTCTAACGTAGTTCTCTAGTTGTGTTTTTAGCATCTATAATAAACATGACTTCTAACCTCATCAGAGTGTTTCTACAAAATCTCAAATGCACTCAGGTCATGAACAGACCTCTGTACCAGCACAAATTACCTTCATTTTAAAATGCTTATTATTTAATATTTTTTGAGTAACTGTTGTATATCAATCAATGCAATTGAGTTCAATTCAGTTTTCTTCATTTTAGTTCATTATTGCTAAACATCTCTCAGGGGTGCCAAATATTGTGCTAGGTGTAAGGACGGTGGCGAGGTTAAGGACATTCACCTATAATTCTCCTAAAGAAGTGCAAAAAATATGCAGGGTTGGGCATAATCACAGAGGTGGTGAGATGTGGTCTGTAATAATGACATTTTAGAGGGATGGTTGTTAATTAGTCTGTTTGACCACAGGTCACATATGACATTGGTGCTATGCTTGCAGTCAGTGGGAGAGTCTTAGCTGACACACTAAGGACCAGCTCTATTTTGTGTACAGACTGAGAGCAGTCGGAGGTAACAGGTTATTGACTGGCCTGGCAATATCTGTGATGTAGAACACAACTCCTGAGGCATTATGAGGAATAGTTTGAAAGGCTAGAGGCCAGTTAGGTTACTGTCATTGCTGTTTAGCTGAAAGGTAAGCAGCAATGGGAATGAAACAAGGGGCTAGTGTTAGATACATCGGAAAGGAAAGCTGGCAGACTCAGCAGCTGAATCAGAGAGGAGGAATTAGATTAAGGTAGGAGTCAATTCAGATGCTTGAAATACATAGCTGTGCAACTCTGTAAGTTGAGAAGGAGAAGACAAAAGGAAAAAAGAAAACTTGTTTTGAGGAAAAATCATGTCCAGTTAGGGACATCCAGCCCAGAGTCCCATACTATTAAATCTCAGTCATAATAATAAGGTTATGTTTCTCTTCTGATTAAAAAAGTTCAAGGTCATTGGCACTTTCAAATATTATTGGTAGCAATAAAAGTGTTACAATGTATTTTAAAAGCATAAAATGACGTGTACACATTGAGTTAGTTATCTCACTCCTGAGAATTTGTGTAAAAATATTATCCTAGAGTTTGTAAATTTCATTTAAAAGTTCTCTTACTGTGTTTTTATTGTCATTATGAAAAAGTAAAACTAATTTAAAATTCCCCATGATGGGTGAATGGTAGATTAATTAGATTACAACCTGAACAAATTGTAATTATCCAGTTAGAAATATTATGTAGGACTACATTTCAACATGGAAAACTACTGATACAATTTTAAGGGAATGCAGGTAGGAGATAAAATATATCTAAATCATAAAGGCACAGTAGTAGTAAGGATTCATACAGTAAAGATTATAAAAGATCTTGAGCACGTGTGAAAAGGGTTAAGATGGCATCTGGCTTCAGTTTGGCCATACAACTTCAAATACCCCGTAATAAAACTATGAAGACACTAATAAAAGTGAGAACTAATGACAGCACTGGAAAGAAGAAATGATACCATATGTGTGTGCATGTGTATGTATATATGTATCTGTGTGTATGTGTATATATATATATGTGTGTGTGTGTGTGTGTGTGTGTGTGTGTGTGTGTATATATATATATATATATATATATATAAAATCAAAATGTAAGCAGACTTTCTATTTCTACTAAGTATGATGCTATGTGGCCTCTATGTGGATGACAACTAGAAACAAAGTAGTCAATGACCTAACAAAATAAAAAAGTACCCTGTTGTTTTAATATGACCTTTCTACCTTAGAAATCTCATCCTTGAATCAACCAAGTACTCATTCGGCTGTCTACTGGGTGAGAGTTCTTCGTTCACTGTATGTTGTTACTATCATTATTTCAGCCAACTTTCTACTTTACGGCATATTTTCATGCACAGAAGTTTTTCAATTGTTTTCTTTATGATTTGGGTTCTTCTTTTTTTATTCTAAAAATATGCTCTATCTGGAGGTTTTAAGATATTTTCCTATATTATCTTCTGAAAGCTTTATAGTTTGATCTGTCAAATTTAGTTTTGTGATCAACTGAAAATTGCTTTTTGTATGTGGTGTGATGTCAAAGTATGATTTCATTTCTTTAATATGTGTACCTAATAATTCCAGCAGCATTAATTAAAAACACAGTGTTTTTACTTAACTACTCTCTCTCTCCCACTACCTCAGCCACAAGTCTTGGATCCATAAATGCATATGTCAATTTTTGGGTTCTCTATTCTATTCCATTGATTTACTAGTTTATTCTTATGCTCAAATGACATTCCCTATATGACTTTTTCTTTATAATTAGTCTTTATGGATGAAAGACCAAGTAAGTCCTTTCATTTTCTTCTTTTAGAATGTTTTGGCTTCTCTTGGCCCTTTAGTTTTTCATATGCACTTTAGAATTAGCTTATCTATTTTTTACCATAGAAAAACCTGTTGGAATTTAGATTGTTACTTCATTAACTCTATAGATCAAGTTGGCAGGAGTAACTTCATTAAAATACTCAGTCTTCCAATCTATGAACATGTTATATCTATCCATTAATTTAGATCTTCTATTATATCTCATTAAATTTTACAATATATCCTCTGGAGGACATTCAGTAGATGATGCAGAATTACCGGTACTTGAAATTTTTGATACCACTGTAAACGGTATTTAAAAAAAAATCTAATTTTCTGTTTGCTGCTTTTATTACACCTCTTTCTAAAACTTTTCTCAGGTAGAAAAATCTAGGAATTTGGAATATATAGAAAACTACAAAGCAAAATTATAAAGGGTCAGTCCTGCTCTTGATCATTCTGAATGCCTCTTTTAATTCTATAATGGCAGTTTTAATTTCTTTGGAGTCTTTGTTTGTCTTACCCATTCTCCCACCTATCTCTCTTTATTTTTTCATCTCATTCTGTTAGAAGGAAAGTGGAGAGGGGCTGATGTTGTTGGGCAGAACATTGGAATAAAACCATCAGTCAGGAAAATGATGGAAGCCATTTTGATAGCAGCATATATACTACAGGTATGGACTGTCACAGACCACCAGTGATCGTCCTGGGACCCAGCTACCTAAGAGAGGTAGCAAGCGAATTTGTCTTGGTGCAACAGAGCAATAGTAGGTGGCTGTTAATTGGGGATTGAGTTAAAAATACACCCATCTACTTCACCTCAATGAGGGTTTGATTCATACCCAAAAGAAACGATGTATACAGTGTCTCTCACACACATGCTGACAATCAATAAATCTTTAAAGATTTCCCTTTTGTTAAGAAAAAACAGAGGGGGAAAAAAGCCAAAATATAGCTAAAATAATGAGTTAACATTTCTTGAGTGTATACTAAATGATTTACATGTTCCAGTTTATTTAATCTTTTCTGTGACCCCAGAAATTAGTTGTAATTATTTCCATCTTGCAGTTGGGAAAACCATAGCTCAGAGATATAAATGTGGACAAGATCACATTGCTCAAAAATATGCTGCAGACCAAAAGAAAGAGAATACCCACCTAAAGGCAACATTTATAAAAGAATACAGGAACCAGAGGACAGGCGGACAAGACCCTACAATGCAAGCAGACCGAAAGCAAGACAGAGCACAGGATGAGGTGCAGAAACAGAGGGGTGGGGGATGAATCAGATCAACACAATTTCAAAGAAACTAAAATACTGTTGCAGAATTAAAATATGCATTAGAGGTGACAAAGAGCAGAACTAGAAGTTCATATTTTTTCTTTGTAACTTTTTATATTTTCCAAATTCTCTATAATAAACACATATTACTCATATCGCCAGAAAACATTAAAATGTTAAACATTTTTTTCTATACTTTTTCCCAGTAATTCCACTTCTTTGAATATATTCTAAGGGAGTGACTCAAAGATTTATTCATATGGATATAAGCAATTTATTTCTAAAAGTGAAAATTGGAAAAATTCGAAACATCCAAAACTAGAGGAATGCTTAAATACATTGTGGTTTATTTATATCACAAAATATTTTATTTATGTTAAAACATATGTTTTCAAAGAACATTTATTGGTACAAAGAAGTTATTACCATAATGTTAAATAAAAGAGCAGGACAAAGAGCATCTATTTAGTGTGATAATGGTATGTTTTAGTGTGTGTCAGTGTGTGTATACCTACACCTATCTAAAAAGTTACCTTGCAATTTACAGTTTTTTCCATCTTCCAAATGCTTTACACAGATAAGGAGGGACCAAAAAAAACCCCCAAAATTTATTTATTAAAAATTGTGTATTTATTTTCACACGTTTATATTTGTTACCTTCAAGGTACTCTCCATTTGACACAATACACCTGTTGTGATGCTTTTTCCACTGCTCAAAACAGTTTTTGAACTCCTCTATTTTGATGCCTTTTAGTGCTTCTGCTATTTTTTGTTTCACCTCTTTCACATAGGGGAAACGTTTCCCTTTGAGTATTTTTTTTCATCCAGAGATACAAAAAAAAAAAAAAAAGGTTGTTGGTGTGAGACTGAGTGAATGGGATGGATGGGTCGTGGTGTCATACTGATTTTTGATCAAAACCTTCTGAACACTCAGCTCTGTGTGGGCCGGCGTGCTGTCATGCCGAATGTTGTTTGTATAAATCACCCATCATGAAATGGGCAGATACATCTCCAAAAAAATTCACGGAAGCCAAACAAAGCCCCTCACAACAATGCCAACTGGCACACTGATGCCAATGGCTTCCTAGAACACGCACCTAGCAGGGGAAGCTGAGACAAGGGACCTGCCACCCAGTAGATAATTCCAGTGTTTTTGGGGGGTGGGGTAGTGTAGGGGATCCCTGTTTTTATTTAAGTCTTTAAATTTTATTTTAAAAGGATGAAGATTTATTAGGCTAGGAAGATTATAATTATCTCTTTTAGTTATTGTTTCAAACGTTTCTGCAACAATACATACGTTTTAAAATATTCTCTTCATTTCTCACGTTCTCTATATTTTTATATCTACATATCTACATCCGAATGCCAAGAATTATTTCTAAATAAACTTCTAGCTACTATTTCTTGAAAACAAGGATGTTACTTCCACTATTGTTTTTCTTTCTATGTGGCTGCTGTTTCAGTTGGCGGTTCTAATCTGTTCCCTTTCTCCATTCCTCACACAGCTCAGTACAAAGCTGTTTTCAGTGGTGTGGAGAGCCTCCCCCTGAGGCTGGCTCTCTCATCCTCCCCAGGGGTTCTGGGTTGTTACAGGAGCCCAACACTCTAGTAATTTCATTTCATTTTGGGCCCCAATTGTTAGCTCTCAAATATTTCGCTGTGTTTTCCAAAGTCATAACCTTCAGTGAGAAACAAAGATGAATATTATACCTCTATCTCATGTTCCTTCATAATTTCAGGACACTAGAGACATAGCCCAGCTTCCTTTTCCTTCTCTTGTCTTTCTTCTTCACCGCCTCTTCTCCCATTTTTTAAATCAGTTGCTTTCATGTGAATAAGAGGGTCGCTTAGGCTGCATTCCTTACTTCTTGACTTACTTCCCTTCATCATTCATTTATTCATTCAAACATTTATTGAACACTTAACTTATGGCAGGAAATGAGTCAGGTCCTGGGGGAATTAAAGACAAAGCGATCTGATACTGTGTCCTGGAGCTTGAGTTATTCACTGTTTATTTAGGAAGGCAGGCAATACGCAAATCAGCAATACGTATATGTGATATGCTAAAGGATATAGGGGACAAACATTTAACTCTCCTTGGAGAGGGCAGAGAAAACACCACAGGACAGCCAACATTCGACCTGAGTCTTAAGGAAGTTCACCACAAGGACAAAACATAGAGGATAATGCATTCTAGGCAGAGGAAACAAGCAGTGCAAAGGTGCAGAAGAGCACAAGACTGTGGTCCACTTATACAAGCACAAGGAGGGCTCTACACCCTCCTTCAGCTTGGGCTGGAAACAGAGTGTATACAGCAGTCCTCTCCTCTGGCCCCCATGCTGGTTCTAGAGGTGAGAGTTCACAGCAAATGCATTGTCTGCTTAGCCTATCGCAGACTCAAGCTAGCTCTGCTTACTATACCTGGCATTGAGACCATCATTGACATTGTCTACTGGTCACAACTCTTTTCATATCATGTTCTCTTTCTAAGAGTGGGTTCAGTGGCTTCTTTTAATGTTCTGCTTTTAATGGTTCAAGCTCAAGAGATTGAAATGCTAACTAAATTCTCTCATTTTCTTTTTTGAACTGAACTGGGGGCCTCACCGCGTTCAGGAAGCACACCCCAGTTCAGCATGTGGGTCCACCTGGGTCGGAGTGGGGATTCAATCCTCGGTCCTTGGGGCTTCCAAGCGAGTGCTTAATCGGCTGAGCCATCCTGGCTTTCCCCAAATGCTAACTAAATCTTTAATCCAGGTTCTGTGTGTCAGCAACTTCCACACAAGCACAGGTTTCCTACTAATTCTTTCTAATTCTCTCTCACACCTTCCCTGAGCCCAGACTAGCAGTAAGGGCTTTAATTCTGTGGCCGGAGCCCTGGTGAAAGATGCCTACATCCCACAAGTGAGATGCTCCGGTGGAACTTTCAGACCCAAATAACTGCCTGTCTGAAGATTATCATCGTCTTTCACGTATGGTGTCTTGTCTACCTAGCACAACCTCTGAGGTAACCAGATACACTGTGCCTAACTGGCATGTAGATAAGAGATTAATTTGTAGATCACAAATTTACTGTCAAGCTTTCCATAATCGTATGTTTTAAATTGTGACTCCTATATATATATAGTATGAGAGGGCTGTCCAGAAAATATCTAGTCAAGTAATATGAAAAATAGAGGCGTTTATGGTTGGATGTTTTTTCTGGACAGGCCTCATATAGCTAGATCAAGAAAAAAATTAGGGGATGCTGGGATAGCTCAGTTGGTTGAGTGCTCACTTTGCAGCCTTGGGGTCCTAGGATCGAATCCCAGTTCCGGTCCGGGCAGACCCAGATGCTGAACTGGTGTGCCCCCACTTCGGTTCTTGCTGGGGTATGCCTCCCATGTGGGATGCCCCCAGCCCAGTGCCTGCCCTGCGTGACCCTGCACCCACCTGTGGAATTAAACTATTTGAAACAAAAAACAAAAAAAAACCCTGATGATATACAACTATGGAGACTGCTCCCGTGTCACTTCTGTCTCCCAGACTTGCTGTATGTACTGATAGTATCTTCACAACAAGGATAGTTAATTCCTGTCTGCTCCTGGTTTCACACGCGCTCGCGCGTGAGTGTGTGTGCTGTTATTGTTATTTTATTCTGTAGCTTTCTAGGCTCATTCCGAAGGTCACTACTAAGTTACTAGTCTATACATTTAGAACTCCACTTTGCACCTCCCCCTCCCCAGATTAGAGTAAAATTTACAAGTAAAATTGTAAGATATTTAAAGTATACAATGCCATGATTTAATATACATATTCAATGTGAAAGGATTCCTCCCTATTGAGTTAATTAATATATCTATCACCTCACATATTTACATTTTGAAATATTGTTATTATTATATATGTATATTTTTGTGAGAACATTTTGTGATAAAAGAGTTTTACTGTTTTATCAGTTAGAGTCACCACATTATACATTAGATCAGGAGTGTCCAACCTTTTGGCTTCCCTGGGCTACATTGAAAGAAGAATTGTCTTGGGCCACACATAAACCACACTAACATTAACAATAGCTGATGGGCTAAAAAACAAAATATTGCAAGAAAATCTAACAGTGTTTTAGGAAAGTTTATGAATTTGTGTTGGGCCGCATTCAAAGCTGTCCTGAGCTCTATGCAGCCCGGGCTGTGGGTTGGACAAGCTTGCATCAGATCTTTAAAGCTTATTCATCTTATAACAGAAAATATGTATCTTTACCAACTTCTTCTATTCACCTCCTGCCCTTGCAGCTCCTGGCAACCACTATTCTACTCTTTGTTTCCAAGTTTGACTTTCTTTTTTTAAAGATTCCATACATAAGTGACACCATATGGTATTTATTCACTGTTTGCCTTATTTCATTTATAATAATGTCCTCTAGGCTCATCCATGTTGTTGCAAATGGTAGGATTTCCTTCTTTTATAAAGTGGAATATTTTATATGTCTAAAATTTTCTTTATTCATTTATCCATTGATGGGGGCACTTAGTTTGTTTCCATACCTTGGCTATTGTGAATCATACTGCTGTGAACATGAGAGTACAGATATCTCTGAAATCATTGTTTTGTCTCCTTGAGATATATACCCAGAAGTGAAATTGCTGGATCATATGGTAGAACTCTATTATTTTTTAAGATTAAAGCAATATCTGTCCACCATCAGTCCTCCAGGTACTCTTCAACTTTCTTCAGTATTTAAACTTGGAAAACTTAAGTTATTTAGTAAAAGTCACACATGTGACAGGCAGATATACCCTAAAACCCATACCTTGACTTCAACCATTGCCAAAGCATGCTCACTAATCTAGAAAACTCCATCACCCAGTGTTAGTCTACTGTTTTATATTTAAGCATTTCTTATACATGTCTTAAATCTTTCCCAAGTCCAGACTATGTAAACAAAAATGTTAATGCAAGCCAAACAATGTTCTTTATGGTCAGCCTATGGGGCCAGAAACTCTATTTATAGACAGCTTCTTCACCTAGAGACATGAATAGTGATCATTACCAGGCACTTGACCTTTATACCGGAAGGTGTACACTCAGTTGCCCACCCTGTCAATAGCCAAGAATGTCCCTTCATTCCACATTACCACATCAACATTTTACCTCATCTCTACTTCAGTTCCATTGTGAATAACACCATTTCAAATACTGGCTTTTTCTTTGACTAGTCAAACATTTCATTAGAGGTATGCATGCTATTCAAAAAGAATCACAGAGAAGAGAAATGATATTTGCATTGGATTGTTTTGAGGAAGTTATTATTCTAGACACTGCTGGTCTTTAGGTTTCAGATTATTGTTAGATCCCCTCTTTGCTCACAAGAAACTACTGTATATATTGTTCAGAAGGAGAGAATTCTTTAAAAATAATCTTCTGAATAAACTCTTGAAAAATAAGTTGTTAAAATTTTTATTTCTCTTTCTTCTGATGATATATTATTAGATTCTATTGTATTATTTACTGATTAGCATTAATTGATGTCAGTCATAAAATCTATTAGAAGACTCATATAAAAAATTTCTATCACTTGTGTTAATTAAATTTGTTTTGCTATTACAGTTTTATCTTCATTTCTAAGAGTACTCATTTAAGAAGCTTAAGAAAGATGCAAATGTTTTTTTCTCTGAATAATTGCATTTTAATTTTTTTCCCATAGTTTTTCTTTTTTGAAGATTTATTTTATTGGATTTGACAGAAGAGACAGAGACAGAGAGAAGGGGGAGGGTTCAGAGCAGTCTCCATAGTTGTACATCATCAGTTTTGAACATGGTTTCATTCCACACAGGAGGGCAGGGGCCGTGCAGGGCAGGAACTGGGCTGGGGGCCTTCCACATGGGAGGCACCCCCCCCCCCCTTGAGCCAGAGGTTGAACAAAGGGTGAGAACTGAACTGGGGGCCTCCTGCATGGGAAGCACACCCCAGTTCAGCATATGGGTCCACATGGGCTGGGGCCAGGATTCAATCCTTGGTCCCCAGGACTGTAAAGCAAGCACTTAACCTGCTGAGCCGACCCGGTTTCCTTATTTTAATTTTTAAAAATAATACAAAAATCCTCTTTTCTTCCATTACACTAGAAGGAAAAGGTAAAAAGAAAATATTGCCTTTGGAGTGGAATTCAATGTGTTTTTTCTAATGATGAATTAAATTATAATTTCACTTTCTAATTCTAAGAGTATCTGGATTTCTAAAATTATTATTGTTTTTGCTTTTTGGTTCATGTTAATTTTGTAGCTCATACTGAGAAAAACAAATTCAATAAACTACTGTCTTTAGTTTTATAGTAGTAATGGCACCTTCAAAAGGTATCATTAATGCCATTAAAGAAAAATTTCCTGGAGACTCAGTCATTTTCTGTGACACTCCAGACCACTAATGATCAAATTTGTCATCAACTGCTTGTTTTGGCCTATTCCAAAACTGTCTCAAATTAATCATCATGAAATAAAATGCTATTTTTAAGACAATGGGAAAATATAAGACAAATATAGACTATAGTAACGAAAGTTCAGAAAAATCATAGAAAGCAGTATTTTCCTATTTTTCCCATTCATCTGATCACTCAATCTATATGTACTAAGTCCAAACTCTGTGCCTAGCACTAAGAGCATTTAAAGCTTTGCATACGAGACATAAGTAGATGACTATTAAAAGTTTGGCTTCAAAAGATGATTTTAAATATGCTTTGTTTTGCTATAAAATTCCTCTCAACCTTCTAATTCCCTGTGAGGATCTGGCCTCTCGACCTTCCCTCACAGCTGTGCATTGGGCCTGGCAGAGCAGCAGAAGTACACTCGCTTAGCCTCCAGAGTTTTCTGGTGAGTAATACTGCACACAGGCTCCCTGCGCTCCATTTTCCCTGTGGTCTTCAGACTTTTCAGACATGACACTAGGTAACACTTCAGCTTCTGAAACGTGGAGGACATGACAGTACATTTTTTGAGGGGATTTTCTGCTATCGTTTAGTGGAGATTGTCAAGAGTAAAAGCACAATTATTTTTGACGCAACAGTTCAAGTTCTCTTGCTGCTTAGACGCAGCTGATAAGCTGCCTGGGACAATGATGAAAAACTCTAGATGTTCCATTCTGTTCACAGATTGTTCATTTAGGTTCAATTTTTATGCTCCCATTGACAAAAAATAATCTCCATCCTTTTTCTGTCCCCCATTTCCTCTCCTGGAAGTTTCTTAAAAATTCTCACAACAAAGTATGTAATTATAGCTATGGCTCATCTTTCTTACTGGGAAGCTTTGTTTCTCAAAAAAAGTACACACATTCTTTCTTGCAGGACAACGTTTCACCTGCTGGACTGCTGAAAATATTATAGATCCAGCCTCACCTCCCACCATCCAGGACTGCCAGGCTCCTCCATCTACACCACGTGGATGGAGGTTCTGAGGATTAAATGTGATAATGCATATAAAGCATGCAACTCAGTCCTAGACACAATACATCTTTATTAATAGCACTAGTAAGTAAAAAAATTAAAAACGCTGTTCCTGAAAACAGACACATTGTCAAATAATTGCACATGTGAAGGTAAAGAACAAGAGCAAAAAAGAAAGGAGGGGCCAGCTTATATCTGCAGCACACTTTATTCTAAAATTTGTACCTTAGGAGATTATACGTATTATGATAGTTTCTTTGTAATGGTCCTTGAGCCACATGAGAGTTTTCAGTGATCCACTAAAATGGAGAGGAATATTTTACTTCCAATTGCAATTCTAAGAAGTAATTTTTAAAAAGGTATTGCAGTTAAAATATTATTCTTCATCATTCAAAATTCTGTTTTTATCCTGTATTCTATAAATTTAAAGATTGTTCAAGTATCCTTTATTTACTTTATATGGAGGTCATATTTTTTGTATCTAATTAGTGTTTGTTTTAAAATCAGTTGGACCGGCTTTAGTAGTGTTATGAAGTAATTAGACATTAGTTGTTAAAAAAAAAAACACCCACAAAATATGGCCATATGCTTATTGTTCATTATTCCTAGGTCTCTAATGTTGTGATTTACTCCAAATAAGCAAACCCACATGGGTCTGTGAACTACATTTGCTCTGTGTAAACCTCTTAACTTTTCGAGCTGAGATAAGTTGACCTCTGATTTTATTTTTTAATTAAGAATTAGTCATAAAACACACCATCCTGGTGTGCTGATTTCCTCATGGACTCTGTTCAGTGAAACCAACAGTTCAGCTTCCAGAATCTACAATGTATTTAACTAGTGACCTTTCTCGGTGCGTTTTTATGGCATATTACTATGAAACTAATATTCTATTGACCCATCGGTATTTTCCTACACGTAGTCCTTTGAATTTATTAACCACATCTGTGTTCACTTTCAAGGTTAACAAAACTTTCTGATCCAGGCGCCTTTTGCCTTTCACTAGGAAATAAGAATGAGTACCCCCACATCCTTCTCTCTGACAATCTGGGAATCCAGGTGAAGGGGAAGTGAGAGCAGGAAGGATTAGTAATATTAGGTGTTTGGGGTGTGCTCTCACCTATAAAATCGGTAAGCAATCTTAGACATGTAAGCCATGGAGTCTTTTGGCTGCAGGAGTCATAGGGTGACAAAACAAAAGGGCCAGGGAGGCACCTGGAAGGCTGGGAAGAGCCAGTCACAGGGGTGCAGGAGGCTCACGGGGTCCGGTTGGGCGCAGGCAGTGGCTGCGTGCCATGGTGCAGCTAAGATTAGGAACCCAGAGAAGGACCTATGGCAAGACAGGGTTTTCTTCTGGAATAAATGAGCTGGAGCATCCAGAACAAAAGAACAAGCTAAGGACGTACTTTCTGAAGAAGTCAAAGTTTAAGGTAAGGTCACAGAAAGAAGGTACGTTCAAAAGAGAGAGAGAGAGAGAGAGAGAGAAAGAGAGAGAGAGAGAGAGAGAGAGAGAGAGAGAGAGAGAAAATGGTAACATTGTGAGGTGGTAAATATATTGAGTTGCTGGATTGTAGTGATTATTTCAGAAGGTATAATCAAATCATCCAGTTGTAAACCATACACACACACACACACACACACACACACACATATTAATTATACCTCAATAAAACTGTAAAACACTCTATGAATATATAAACAAAGTTTAAAAGTTAATATGGAAAGATACAAAATGTTAACAGTGGTTATCTCTGGGTATTAGAACTATGGTTTGCTTTTGATTATCTCTGCGTATTATAACAACAGACCGATGGTTTAGTTTTCTTTTGGTTTATCTGTATTTTTTAATTAAAAAGGTAGACACACTTGTAAATAAAAGAAGGCAGGAACTCAGTTGGTATCCCTCCTTTTTGACTAAGTCCTGGATGGATCCCAGAACCCGGGATGTGTGGACCTTGATGACATTGAACTGCAGGATAGGAAGCAGGGGAGGACAGACCCTCGCTAATGCCCTCTGGGGTCTAGTTGGAGGCTGGTGTTCACAGTCCTACAAGCAGGAATACTCTCCTCAACAAGGCGGGCTTCCCCCACTGCTGCTCTGCGTTGGGTAGTGAGAGTGAAGTGTGAAGGGTCAGCTGTCTTAATACAGTCACGCCCCAGGAAGCCACTGAAGTGAGAAGGGCCTGGCTGGCCCTTTTAGCAAATGCCTTTCTGACTCCCCTTTTCATTCTGTGGAACTTGACATTACATGAAAAGTCTTTTGAGAAATACAGTGCTAACCTTGGAAGTTACTGACACCTTTAATGGCTCTTTGCCTCCCCAGATAAGGGAGATGTTCTCTCTTCAGTCTCCTTATAGCTTCCTTTCTTCTCCACTGTCAGAAAGCAGGCCTGTTCTGATGCTCTTCTAATCCCTACTGCCTCCTTGACTCAGAAAAGAGAAACAAATGAGCAGACTACTGCATTCTCCTTTCCTTCTCATTTCTCCTAACACCACAGCTCTCTTGCCCAAACAGCCTGTCCTGTACTTCATAGCTATAGTTATTCAGTCAGAAGCTCCATCCATCTGGTTAGCAAACCGACAGATCACAGCTGCAACCCTTGGTGTGCTCACTTCTTCTCAGTTATTTTCTTCATCATTGGCTGCCTAGGTGCTGCTCTTTTACTCTTGATAGCACTTCAAATACACTGTTGGGAATGCTTGAAGTTGCCCAGACTCTGACCTCATGTCTACAAATAACTGTCTGTGAACACAATAGATCTTCAGTGGAAATGTTCAGACTAGAAAAGTTCAAGTGACAACCTAGCTGGGAAAAACAAAACTGATCACCCTTCCTTCCACCTGCCAACTATCCATCCCTGCACTTACCCATCTGTCCATACAGTGTTTATATAGCTATATGTACATCATCATCCCAATATAATCAAGTGCTGTTAGTTCAATGATTATTTCTGACTGAATACTACTGCCTGGGACCTTTCTAGGTGCCGAAGTTCTAGCAATAAGAAAGATAATCTCTGGAAATGGCTCAGCAGGCTCTATCTCTAGTTAAGATTCTCTTTCCAGGGATTAGATTTGAGCATCCAGCTGGTTCTGAATGCCCTCAGAACAGCTAATACTCAGTAGGTTTATTACTAAACTCATCATGCTTGCCTTCTAGCAAAATGGTAAGGTTGCTATCTGTTTCAAAAATCTTCAGTGGCTTTATATAACTTACTAAGTAGAGCACAATTTCTTTAGCCTAATATTTGTGGTCTTCTACATTGAATCCCCAGGCATGCTATTCCACTGTTATTATAGTCTACTAAAATTGTGTATATTTTTTGCTCCATGGCTGTCACATAAGCTATGTTTTCTAAAGCTTTGCTTATGTTGTTCCTGCTGAACAGAATGTGTGTGTATGTGTGTGTGTGTGTGTGTGTGTGTGTGTGAGAGAGAGAGAGAGTGAGAGAGAGAGAGAGAGAGAGAGAGATTTAAGTAAAGCAGGCAATTCTGCTTAGCATCCACTCAGTATATACGTGCTTAAAGTGAGTCTTGGATAGAAGCCTCAGATCTGCATTACCTTATTTTTCATCATTTTCTATGTCTGCCACAGTGTGAGGATAATTATGCACCAAGACTGAGTCCAACATGCATGTCTTTCCATACAACATGACCCATACTCATAAACCACCCACTTCCTTTGATGCTCAGGTAAGGAAACTGCTATTTGTCCCAATCCTAAAGAAAAATCTGCATGTGTTAGAGTCATTAAATTGTTTGTAAACTGTCCTGTGACTATGACCACATATTCCATATTTTGTGAGGAAATTAAACAAATTTTGGTTCTATTTTGAGTGTACACAATTTTTGCCCCCGTCTCTGATTTTAGAACCCAGTGTCTGGTAAGATAAAGGTTCATAGTGCTGTGATTAGTTAGATCTCTCTGTAAGTTATAACCTCCTCGTGTACAGAATCTGTATCCATCACTCCCTGATCACCTGGCATGAATCTTCCAAGGGGTGGAGCTTGAAACCCAGTGGTTGGATGAGATAGAACAGGTACTTAACATGGTGGCTGTCAAAGCACTGGAGAATGTCTAGAGAAAGGCTTTTTTGGGGGACCTAGAAGACAAATATGTCCTTTATTCCTTTCCTCAGTGTATTCAAAGCAGAACAACAATGGCATTTTTACATATAACTAAGGCTCAAGGATAGGAAACTGCATGTGTCTGGGGGTTGGGAAGAGGAGGGCAGGAACAAGAAAGGTTATTATGCTTATGAAAGTAGTATTGCTACCTTGTGTTTTGAGTAGGAAATCTAATTTGAACCTACTGTGTAAAGATCAAAATATTCAAAGGAAAAAAATGATATCAGTTTTATTATGAATTCAGCAAGTTTCCAGTGAGCAAAGACATTTGTCATTAGCTATCATTCAAATAACCTTATAATCAAAGCATTAAAATTTTTATGTTAATGTTTTCAGCGTAGCTTGAAGTTTATTGATTTTCTTTGGTATTATATTAGATAATTCAGTTTATTCTTGAGTCTAGCGAAGAGTTACTCTAAGCCATATAGCATAACACTAGCAGTTGGAATCCATAATGCAATCTTCTTTTGTTTTGCTAGTTATCTTTGTTGAATAACCTCATAAAAATATAATTCTTGTAAAATGTCCAATTCAGAAATCTTTTGGCTTATCACAGTCGGTAATTATTTTAGTTGAATCTGTTTCCTCAAATTCCTGTGCATATCTTTTTAAAGAGGTCAGACCTTGGTGTCAACGACCATGACTATCTCGTTTCCTGTTGAATGCCCAGCATCTAGGATAATATTCTCCCCTGGGTAAGGGTCTAATAGCAATTTGTTGCATTAATGGCTAAGTGGACCAGATCAGCTAGTTTGATTTCAACCAAGAGGTTTGCTAGAAGATTCAGGATCAAAGGACTTTATCACCCTAAGGACTAAAGGGCTGGGGACATTACTTAGATGGCTTGACATAAAACAGGAAGAGCTGTGAAAATCAACCAAAACAATTTAACTTGTTCAAAAGGAGATTTGGTAACCTTGGTATAAGCGTACAATTTTCCTAAATGTATATAGTTTGTTTCCATTTATCTCCCATGCTTGAATGATGAGTTGTCTTGTACTATATGAGTAGATGGCTGAGTATGTGAGAGTGTTGAAGATTTACCATAGAGAAGAGATGCTGAGATTCATAGAAGACTCAACAGTAATCCCAAGGCTGAACTTCAAAGGGAAAAAACATCTTTAATTCCCTGGATGGTGAAAGTGACCAGTCTCAAAGACTGTTGAAAACACTTTGGAATTTCCTCTGTATTTTTTTTCCCCTTTGTGAGCCCAAATTTATCACTGTGAATAGTGACACAAAGTGTTATATAGTGGTTCTGAATGTTTATGTCTTTGTGTGTATGTGAGAAATCAAATATGGAGAATAGCACGTGTCTAAAACTGCACATTATATTATAATAGCATTTGCTGTAGGAATGGGCTTTGCAAAGGAAAGCATTAGTAAGCTTGTTTGCAACCCATCTTCTTTCCCCGAGGGATGCCCAAGAAGAGGAAAGAGAGAGAGAGAAAATAAATGAACCAGTAAAGATTTCTTGTAAACATGCTAATCAGACCTCCTGATGGTATTTACTAGCAGAGAGATAATGAGGATGTGGTCTGTGGGATCCCTCTAGCAGGATATATCCAGTCTGTCTAGGTTTTTCATAACAAACAAATGAGGAACTTCTGGACTTGTGAGATGTGGTTCATCAGAAAGTGTTAGGTCAGCTATGTAAATATCCAAATATAAGGGAGAATCATTTCATAACTGGGTGTATCACTTAGAGATCTCAGACATTAAATCTGGACCAGATCACATTTTATATTTTATTTTATTTTTTTATTGTTTTTGACAGAGAGAGAGATACAGAGACAGAGAGAGAACTGAACTGGTTAAACTCCCCAGTTCAGCACATGGGTCCGCATGGGCCGGGGCCGGGATTCGATCCTAGGTCCCCGGCACTGCAAAGTGAGCGCTTAACCCACTGAGGCATCCTGGCTTCCCCAGACCACATTTTAATGTGGCCTGGAAGGGCCTGAGGAGTTGATTGGTGGTTTTAGAAGCTTCCACGCATTGCCTTTGCCTTCATTATTATCCTTTGAAATATTTGTGAAATTTCACACTTGGTAAGATCTCTGCTTCTTTGAGTTTGAGTTGACAATCTGGCTCTTTGTGTTATATCAGGTCTGGAAATAAATTTAAATGAATATTGGGCATTTTTACAGACTAAAAATAGATTTAGTAGAAAGTAAATTTAACAGTTCTTCCACAATGATAGGCTGTAAGTGCTTATTTCAAAGTACATTGGGCTGTCAGTAATTCTCTTGTTTTATCTGAAATGTCTAAGGTTTCTCTCATATTAAAAAAAATGCTGTAGTCAGAGTCTTATGAGATTCAGAATATGTTGACTAGTTTAGACAAACAGGCTGTGGTAAGGGGATTTTCAATGGATTACTCTATTTACATTGGGCATAATTTATTTTCCAAAAATAATTTTCTCTTTATTAGCAAAAACCATGAGCTAATTAGGAAGCAAAGGCACAATCTGTTCACAGAATGGTTTATGTATGGGAAGACGGATTAGATTGTCCTTAGGAAAAGAAAGTAGATGTGAATGTAAAAAAATAATATTTTTCTTTTTACTTTTTCTTCAAGGCTTTATGAATAGTTTATTATTTGGAAAACTCAATGAATAAGGTAATGAAAATAATGTTACTTTGATAAGTAAAAATTTTTTGGAAACTAAGAATTTCTTTTATTGAAAAGAAATCAAAAGAAAAAAATAGCATTTCTTTAGAGCAACCTGAAGCAAGTGCTGTTAGAGGTGAAATCTTAATCTCTTGAGAACCCAGTTCAGAGACTTTTGCTGTGTCTCTCTTCCCACCCTGATTGCCGGAGCCAAACAGGCTTGGACAGGGCATTTGACTCTCCCTGAAGTTCATGCATCAGAACCTCAGGAAGGGCTTAGGGGAGAGAAGTCAGTAGGGATAGCCTCTCATTACCTGGCATTTGGCTCCTGTGGGCTTCTTGGAACTAAAGAATATACAGAAACATTATCAATAATCTTCTAAGAGATAAATTTTCAATGAGATATGTAAAACAGTTATTAGTTGTCTCAATTTTCCAAGAAACAGACTTTCAACTGATGTTAGAAGAATTAAATTTTCTCCTTACAACTATATTTTGCCTTTCTAACCAGTTTTAGAATCAGATTGATGAACCTTAAAAACTATATGTTCATAAAATCTTATAAAGAATTTCACTCCTTGTCTGATTTATTTTTCATTTTTACTTGATTGCATGCTAAGAGTCTATGAAAGATATGCATATAAATTTTCTATTTTCTTGAATGGCAATTTTTCTCTTTCCTAATTACTTTATGCTAATCTATTGTCCCAGAGTTACATTAAAAAAAAAAAAAAGAAATAGAACTTTCTTATAAAGTGTTAAATATGCCCTCCAAGAATAGGTAGTTAGAAGACAATGATCATATTGCATCTATACAACTTGCTACCTTTCATTTCTTATAAAAGAATTGTTAATAAGTTGATTTTTCATTGTTTACAATATTTATGAACTCAGCTCTGGGTTTGTCCAACATAATTATTAAGATCCAGGCTCAGATTTCTATCTGAAGTTAAAAAAAAATTTACCATGAAGAATATCTAGAAACACAAGAGCCAATTAAGAGAAAACTAATAGGAGTAGTAAATTTAAATTTTAAAACATTGAAAAAAAGAACCAGAAGAACGATGCATTATTCTATTGTGCTAATTCGTGCATTGGTCTTCTGTTCTATGTATATTGAGAGACATCAATATTAAGGTGCAAATACAACCTGTAAGACTTCAAATGGGTCTTCTTAGGGCAGGCTGCAAAATGACAAGTACGACTGAAGTGAGTTGGAAGAGCCACAGAGAATACAGTGAGCCACCAGGCTCTGAACGCTAAACAATGGTTAGAAGGCATAGTTCCTTCTGTCTGGAAACTGTTTTCCCTGAATAATTTAAAGAAATGGCTTTTTCAATAATAACTACTCTTTAACAGGCAGAGGGGTGAAGGGGAAAGGAAAACAAAGCACCTGTCAGGGAAAGTCAGCAAGCAACGAGTCAGAACTGGAAGGAGCAAAGAACTATTTGGACAGACGATTAGCAATGGGCTTCCTCAAAGCTGTTGCCATAATTACAAGTCATTTGGCTGTTTTCAGCAGGTGGGAGGTAGGTCTCTAATGTTCCCATTCTTATATGCTTTTGCAATAATATTAAAACAAAGAACAGGTGATAGACTATTCCACTGGTCTCAAAGATAATAGATAAGTGGATTCTGAGGTTATCCAACTGGCTGGTTTAACACTTATTTTCACGTCATGATGATCTGACTTCAGATAATCATCTTCTTCACTTCATGTCTATTGGAGAGACCCACTTGAGTGCTCTGGAACTTTCAAGTTCTCTGACTAACTCTGATGAATTCACTGAAAGGATGACGCCAGAGAGACTTGAGTCAAGAATCCAATTTACATTTTATTTTTTTTTGACAGAGAGAGACAGAGACAGAGAGAAGGGGGAGGGCCCAGAGCAGTCTCCAAAGTTGACAGCATTAGTTTTCTATTATAGTTTCACTCCACAGGTGGGTCCAGGGCTGTGCAGGGCAGGAACTGGGCCAGGAGCCTCCTGCATAGGTAGGCCCTGGCAAGAATTGAACTGGGGGCACACCCCAGCTCAGCATATGGGTCCACATGGGCCGGAGCCAGGATTTGATCCTTGGGCTCTGGGGCTGCAAAGTGATCGCTTAACCCTCTGAGTCATCCCAGTTTCCCCTAATTTACAGTTTTTAAAATTGTTTTTGACACAGAGAGAGAGACAGAGAGAGACAGAGAGAAAAGGGGGAGGGCCCAGAGCAGTATCTAGAGTTGACAGCATTAGTTTTCCATATAGTTTCATTCCACAGGTGGGTGCGGGGCTGCGCAGGGCAGGAACTGGGCCGGGAGCCTCCCGCATAGGTCACAGCAAGAACTGAACTGGGGTCACACCCCAGCTCAGTATATGGGTCCACATGGGCCAGAGCCGGGATTCGATCCCTGGTCTCCAGGGCAGCAAAGTGAGCACTTAACCCACTGAGCCATCCCAGCTTCCCCATAATTTACATTTTTATTTAATTTTTAGGTGGAAGCTAAAGCCCTATAGACCCGGAGTATACCATCTGCAGGAAAACTATTACCAACATGAATCACTCAAGTCCTTCTCCTGAAGGGAGGAAACAGAGTACCTAAGAACTTGATCATGAAATAACGGAAAACATGACAGCTTATCAAAGACTCCTTAGGGCAAACCAGTCTGATATGCTCTTCAAAAACATAAGTACTGACTTCTATAGGAAATTTTGTCTTCTTTTGATTAAAAAGTCTTTCTTTCACACTACTTTATACTACAATAAAGGCATTTACTATATTTGGCCTAGCAAGATCATCAATTGTGAGCACAGATGAATGCAAGGAACTGGGCTTTTGAATAAGTGAGTTTCAATACTGGCTTGATCACTAACAAATCAAGGCTGTGGTCAGGTCACAGAGGTTGATGACCTCTTTGAATCTCCTCTTCATGATCTATAAATTAGGAGAGAACTATAGCTAACTAACAGGTTTGTTGTGGTGATTAAATGAAGGGATTTTTTTTTTCTTCCAAAAGAGCAAAAAGACAGTACCTGGAACATAACTGAATACCCAATACATGTAACTGGCTAAAACAATTTATCCTTATTTCATCTAGAGTTAAGACAAGCTTACTCATTGTTGGTGGAAATGTAAACTGATACAGTCACTATGGGAAATATAAACTGATACAGTCACTATGGAAAACAGGATGGAGGTTCTTCAAGAAGTTAAAAATATAACTATCATATGATCAAGCAGCTTCACTTCCAGGTATTTATCCAAAGCAAACAAAATCAGCTTCTTGAAGAGATATCTGCACTCCCATGTTCACTGTAGTATCATCCACAATAGCGAATACGTGGAAACAACCTAAGTTCCTGTTGACAATGAATGAATAAAGAAAATGATACACATGTGTGCACACATGCACACAATGAAATATTATTTAGCCTTAAAAAAGAAGAACATCCTGTAATTTGTGACCACATAGATTAACCTTTAGGAGCTTATGCTAAGTGCAATAGACAAATACTGCATTGTCTCACTCACATGTGGGATATAAAAAAAAAGGTTGAACTCAGAAACAGGGAGTAGAAAAGTGGTTGCTTGGGGCTGGGAGTAAGGAGAATAGGGAGAATTTGGTAAAAGGGTACAAACTTTCAGTTAAAGATGAATACGTTCTGAGAATCTAATGTATAACATGGTGACTCTATTTGAAAACAATGTATGGTATAATTTAAATTTTCTGAGACTGTAGAATTTAAATATTTTCACCTCCTTCCCAAATTAAGGGATAGATGTGTTAAACTCGATGAGGGGAATCCTTTCACAATACATACCAAATCATCATGCTGTACACTTTAAATATCTTGGAATTTTATTTAATCAAACTATAAGTTGATAAAACTGAAAAAATATAACTTAAAATTTTTGCTCACCAGATTGGCATTTAAAAAACATGAATATATGTAGCATTCATAATGGTTGGGGAAAACAAAATCTAAAACCACTCTTGGCAGGAGTATATTGGCATGATTTAAAGTATTAAATGCATTATCTTATAAGCACAGCATTGTATGTGTAGAAATCTACCCTACACAAAGAAGACAAATATGAAAAAGTCTCTAAGGCTATATAAGACAGCAGTATTTGAATAAGTAAATATTTAGAAACAGTAAAATTAAGTGAGAGATGTCATATAAATTGTGCTATATCTATAAGAGGAGAAATACATTTATATGTTCTAGCCATGATAACATTTGGAAAGAGAGCAGGAAAGGAAGAGGGAGATGGGGAGTGAGGAGGGAGAAAAAGGGAGAGGGAGAGATGGAGTGAGGTAGAGAGGTGAAGAGAGAGATATTGAGAGAGAGAGAGAGAGAGAGAGAAACATATGTTGTATCAGTTTAAGAAGCCATGACTTGAGGTATAGTTTCTTTTTTGGTTCCTTTCTTGAATGCCACAGGTGACATTAAAACCCAACTAGATATCTGGTGGAAAATTTGTGTCTTTGAAGGAGAAAACACTAGTAAACTGATGGAGTTGTCATAAAAAGTTAATTTTTAAAACACAGTTTCCTGCCTACAGTTACAATACTAACTTCTTAGAAAAAGTATGCCCTTCTAGAAGCATCTTTTTAGTATTAGAAGAAGTATGAATAATTCAAAATAATATTTTTTCTTAAAAGCTGCCCTTCAGGATTACTTTTTGAATCTGTGTTTAATGGAGATTAATTCATTCAGACCTCAGCATTTCTTCAGTGTTAGACTGCCTTTACCTCCGGCACCATGACAGATCATCAGCCATCCTAATCCTAAGCATGCAAGAATATAGGCTGAATGGTGACAAGTGACTTTCTGGGTGACTTCAGTGAAGATTTCTACACAGTTGGGATCATTAATATGTTGCTATTAATTGGGTATCACTCTGCTATTAAACAATGTACAAACCAATTAGGAACCTTGCAAGTCTTGCTACACTCTCTTAGTGAAAATATTCTTTTATCACAGGAAAAAAGTAAAATGACACTCAGCAGAGGAGTTTGTTTGTATAACAAAGACTGCCAGAAGAAGCTTGTGTTTACACAGGTTCACCTTTGATTAAGCTCAGTGTTTTAGAACTATCAGGAAACACACCTGCATCTGAAAATTACCTTTCAAAACAGAATTATTGATCTAGATAGCAATCATGTTTTGAAATTGAATTTTGCTTTTGAGTGTTATTTCCATGAGGGTAATAGTGTCCCAAGTAATAATATAGTACTAGAGGCTGTGTTTACTTAGCTGTCCTCAAAGGAGTTGGAAAGTTACAAAAACAAAGGTGGCATAAAGTGACTCTGAAGTGACTAAAGTATCTCCTTAAGGCGACTGAATTATAAACTTAAGCCCACTAAGTCTCTACCAACTTATAGATGATACACACACACACACACACACACACACATATGAAATAAATGTTCTCCCTTCCCACTCCCCATCTCCCTCTTTTCCTGTTCTTTCTTTCCATATGTTATCATGGCTAGAACATATAAATTTATTTCTTCTCTTATAGATATAGCACAATTTATATGACATATCTCACTCAGTTTTACTGTTTCTAAATATTATACAGTTTATTATATATAAATATATAATACATATATATTATATTATATAAATTTTGTAATATAATATTATACACACACACACACACACACACACACACACACACACACATTTAACTTTAACCAGGACTGGCTGCATAATTTGCAGGGCCCAGTGCAAAATGAACATGTGAAGTTCCTTATTTAAAAATTATGCAGAATTTTCAGAATGCAACAGCAGAGCATAGAACCAGTTATGGATGCTCCTGTGCTGATTTAAGCCAACAAACTATGGAATCACATTGCTAGACAACAGGGGAAATTTGCGTATGGATTAGGTATTAGGTGATAACGAGGAGCTAATTTTTACTAATTTTTGTAGAAACAATAGTGCACTGTATTGTAAGGAAATAATTGTAATGTGTACTGAAGCATTGGTGAGAAAATGGCTTTCTATTTGGATTGTGACTGAACATATTGCTGGATGAAAAGGCAGGGAACGTGCACAGGGCCCTGTCCAGCGGCACAGGGTCAGGCGTATGACACCGGCTTGGACTTGAACTGTAATGCTACTGTTTGCTTTTATGTTGACATTGGTGACCTTTTGGAAGCAAAAACAAAATACAACAAAAACATCTGAAATGTAATAAATCAGCAAGAAATATGTCCTTCCATATTTTGTTCTTCAAATCTACCTCAGGTCTGACTCACCTCTGGGGAGGAAAGTTAGGAGGATCATTGTTCCAAAAGCCACTAAACAAAAGGCTGCCAGACAATGATCATTCCCCAGATAAATTTAAGCTGTCACCATCCAAGCTCTCAGGGTTAATTTTCCTGCCTGAGGTCACACGACCCTGGTACTCTCTTTTTTCATTCCATCTACTACATGTGCAAGTATCTAGTTAGAGTTCACAATCTTTATATAAAGATTTTTGGAAACATTTATAAATTCATAAATAATTGCAAACTGAAGTTAATGCATTACCTTCTATTGTGTCTTGTTTGGTGCCTAAATAATGTTTTGATTTTACTTTTAACTCTTTTTTTTAAGATTTATTTTATTGTTTTGAGAAGACATAAGACAGAGAGAGAGAGAGAGAGAGGAGAGAGAGATAAGGAGGGAAGGCTCAGAGCAATCTCCATGGTTGTACATCGTTAGTTGTGACATAGTTTCATTCCACACAGGTGGATGTGGGGCTATTCAGGGCAGGAATTGAACCCGGGGCCTTCCTTGTGGGAGGTGAGAACCTTCACCACCATACTGGGGGTTAGCAGTCACATGGCATTTCAGCAAATGGTTTGCACAGGCCAGGGCTGGGATTCAATTCAAGGACCTCCCAGTTGCAAGGCAAACGCCCAACCTGCTGAGCTAGCCCAGCATCCCCCACTTTTAACTCTTTATTGTGAAAATTTCTAAGGATGCCCAATGTAGAATATATGCACTGCACATTGATCCATCACTAAGACTCAACAGCTATTATTTTGCCTTTTGTTTTATTTAGTCCCATCATTTCCCCATGTTCACTTCCTTTTTGTTGTGATATTTTCAAAATCCAAATATCAGGTCATATTCCCACAAATACGTCAGTATACATTACATTTATTTTCTTATATAATACAACGCATTATTGTTTCTACTAAAATAAGTAAAAAACATAATTCTGCATTATCATTTGAAACCTAGTCCATATCAAATTTTTCCCTGTTGTCTAACAAGGTATTTTTATAGTTTGTTGGCTTAAATCAGGGTCCAACATTGCTCCACACATACATTATAGTTTGTTGTAGTTACATTGCTGTCTTTTTAAAGCAGTAACAGCACTCCATCCTATCTTCTTTCATTTTTGTTCTTCCATTGACTTGAAAGAACCATTAAAATCATCATATTCTGTCTGTGACATTTGGCATTTGACTGATTGCTCCTTGAGCTTTAGCTCAGTCCACCATATTTCCTGCAGAGTGGACTTGAAATCTAAAGGTTTATTATATTTGAGTGGTTTTTTCCTCCAAGCATCCTTCAGAAATAGTATTCTGCACATTATATTGCATAATCTCAGGGGCAACATTAAGTCTGAGTGACAGACTTTAGTGAGACTAAGATACACCACTGGGGGTCAGGTGGTATCAGCCTGGTCTCATCACCCTAAAATTCCCATCAAAACTTTACTAACATTTTAGCATTTGTTGAGAACCTGAAGCAATGATTTCACTAGGGGCTTGCGAGATGATGCTTTTCAATTCCTGGCATTCCTTCTGTGTAGAAAATTTCCCTCATTTCCTAAGGCTTTCTGGTTAGTCTGCAGTGTGTATTTCCTGAAAGGCAGGACTAATGCCTATTTCCTCCCAACTGTCAATTTTCAGATAGGAGTTGGTGCTCTGGCAACTTCCAATACTGTCAGTACATTTTCCTTTGTTTCTCCAATCCTTTTTTTCCCTTTTCTTTTCTGTCTTTTTATGAGCGATATATATTTCTATATATGATATACATAAATAAATATTAATGATTCTGCATACATAAGTACCTAAATTCTGTCCAGAAAATTTTGAGATCTTCACCTTCCTTGCAAAGCTCTGAATGAATGTCATGGAGAGGATTTTTAGCCTCCATTGTAAATTACTTCTAATGCTTTCAACTTATTTTTTCTTTTAAAAGAATCTAAGTTTTCAAATTTTTGAAAATGCCAGTGTCATAAGCACATAGACATAGCAATTAACTCATCAACATTTCTGGTTCTAATTACTCTCATAGTTCATTTACGTAATATATTCTAATTGCATCTACCACAACTGAATTGGCATAATTTAGTCTGCATATAATTTTTAGTATGAAGGAATGTTTCCACAATTGTTCAGGGTATTTAACAGTCATTGCTTCAGAACTGAGATAAATTCTGTTGGAGGGTCTCAGACAGGGAGTACTTTATACAAACCAATATAGCTGCATGGGAATTAGATACTGGTCCTGGTGACAGGTAGTCTCAGGATTAGTTTCAGTTTATTACAAAAGCTGCCCAAGGAAGACTCTTAGGGGCCTGCCCTTGTCTAACTTTATTATGCCATCCTCTTTCTCTGATGGGTAATCAGCTTTTAAATTCAGTTGCAAATAGAAATAAATTAAAGACAAGGTTCAAATCACAGAAGGGTAATATACCTCTAAACATAATGGTTTCTATATCCAGATAACAAATGCCTCTGACCCTTCAAGATTGGTATACAATGGAATATAAAATATGATCACCTTTAGTCAGTAAATACTACATTTATCTTAGTACCCAAAGGAGAAATCAGTCCATGCGAATCAAGGTGGACAGCAGGATGCAAGTACAGTGAATTCTGTTTTTATAAAGATAGGAGGGAGGTTTTCTTTTATCTGTTATTCCATGCCATGATCTCCCACCGTTTTCCATGACACAAAACACCACTAGAGCAAAGCACTATTGAAAATAATGTGGTATTTAAGTTCTTTAGATTGGGAGGAAAATCCTGGCAGATATTTTGAGCCCAGAAAATGTAACATTTATAAAGGCATGGTTCATTATGTATGATCACATCTGGAATTGGACTGCTATGAAAACTGACCTCAGTGCCTGATTTAATTACAAAACAGCCCACCATAACTTCAAATATCTACTTTCCAAAACCCAGATGACACTAAGAGCTCATTCCCCACCCCCCACCCCCCGTTTTCTAGGGCTCATAGATGAATGTGTGCCTGGTGCAATCATGGAAGGTCTCTCCCTATCTACATCACACACAAGGGCACGCCCTGTTGCTCAGCTTCCCTGCTCTTTGAATGATGGTCCTATTTCCACAGAGGAAATAGGAAAGGGACCAAACATGCCCTGTTACAATCAAGTTTGCCTGTCTGTCATCATAACTTCTAGCAGGAGTGCTTCATCTCAATCTTTTTATATCCTCTATAATTTGCAGAGAAAGAAAAAAGGATTTAAGGGAAATACCTGGAAGATTACCCATCAGGAAAAAAAATAAAAAAATAAAAAAATAAATAAAAGGTACTCTCAAATAGGATTTCTTTGTGTAGAAAAAGTTACATTTTGGAAATATGCTTTCTTATGTGAGTTCATAATGTGTCGCTTCCCTTTAGTTAGAAAGGAAATTAAAGCTAAAAAATGTAAAAGGAAGTCAAACCTGGAGGTAAAGAACAACTTCTGGTATTTGGCAGACTCATTAATCAGATGAGTTGCTTCATATTTTGTCACATGCTCCACTGCAGCCATGTGGTCTTTATGAAGTAGCAGTAGCTCACTGTGTCCAGAGCTGGGGACAACGCATATCAGGATAACCTGTTGGGAGATCTGAATCTATTGCTTTCAAATACCAGCGCTTTTGCATGAATTTAATGCTCAGGCCTCGATTTTCTCCTGTCTGTAAATGGGAAGAGCCCTGTCCTAGCTGTCAGGTGTCAGGATACAGTCCCCAGGCCCAGTGACTGGTACCGTGTGTGCACTCAAGAGGAGGTATTTCTTAGTATTTTCCTGGTAAAACAAGAAAAAATAAATAAATTAGAGAATGCTAAATTCCAGTCTGTGATATTTTAGGCAATACTGTATATTGATCCATTCATTCTGATTGATTAAGGGATCCAACTTACTCAGCAACTACAGGGTACGAGATGTACAGCTCACGTGTGCACACATTCCGTCTATTTTTCCTCTGGCTCCTTGGCCGTGGTGCTCAGAAACCATATTGCCTCTCATGATTCAAACTCAATACTAGTTATGACAATAAATTCCCAGTAACCTATGTACGGTGAATACCTACCTAATCACACACTTATCCAAAACTTGATGAAATCAATTTACCTTTTGAGCATGAACAAACTTTCAAGATATAGGTTCTATACAATTTTCAAAAAGAATTTTCTTTAGTTTTTTTATTATTAAATTTGCTTTTTTTTTTTTCTTCTTCAGATTTTAAGTGCAGAATCAACACCTCACTCCTCCACCTCAACCCAACTATTTAATTCAATTTGAGTATTTAGAGATTTGGTTAAAACTAACTAACTAATTAGTATGTCACTAACTAAATATATCAGTTTTCACTGTGTCATAAATTTCATTCCTTAATATCCTCAAAGGTATAAATCACAGCATCCAAGGTCACATAGCAAATTATGGCAGAACTTTCAGTTGTCTTTGCAGCCTGGTATCTTCTAATGCAGGGCTGGGTAAGACATCAATTGCAGTCCACCAGTGAACCACCAAGCAATTTTGGGGCGACCGCCTGAATTAAGAAAGTGTCATAGCATATGTCACATTACGCCAGGGCCTAGAGGCAAGGCAGCTAAACATAAAAGGAACACATGTTCACATGCACATTACAGCTGCAAGAGGCGAGAATCGGCTCTTCGCACTCCAGGCAGCTGTATGTACTTGAGCAAGACAAAATAGCTAGTGGACTGCAACACCTGGAGAAAAGTAGACGTAGCCTTGCTCTGAAAAAGTCTTCCCTGGGCCGTTCTAATTGTGTTAGTCTAATTTCATTGATGGTCCCTTGATCATTTTAACTGATCTATGAGACTGTTGGGCTGTTGTCCTATAACCAACTAGCTACATGGCTTTGGGCAAGACACCTAGGAAGTGCAGAACTTACTAAAGTAGTCCTTAGGTAATTAGATTACACGTGCAAATGGTATCATTAGTGTTTATGATCAAAAAGATAATATACAATCACAAAAAATGGAAGCAATTGGGGGATGCTGAGATAGCTCAGCTGGTTGAGTGCTGGCCTTTGCAACTGCGAGGTCCGGGGATAGAATCCTGGCCCTGGCCATATAAACAAACCCAGAAGTTGAAAGTCAGCACAGCTGGTAACCGCAGGGATGACTTGGGGGCAAAGGTTCTTCCCTTCCTTGCGGGAGGCCCTCGGTTCTGTTCCTGCCCAGCAAGATCCTACATTGTGTGGAATAAAACCATGTCACAACAAATGATCTATGACAATGGACCCTGCTCTGGGTCCTCCCCGCATCTCTCTCTCACCTTCCCTCAAACAGTAAAATAAAAAAAAAAGGTGTTTTTAAGCCCACACTGTGTTATTCTCCCTCTATTAGTGATGGCTTGGGTTTTTAGCCACTGATTGTATATATGTGTGTATATATATTTTTTGTTTGTTTTGTTTTTTTTTCTAGTTTACATGATATATACTTACAATATTTTTTTTGCAGTTAACCTTAGCTTCAACTCTAAGTCCTAGCTAATCATATACAGGGATATAAGTAGAGCGGCAGAGAAATAGTACCTATTTTCCGCGTATAAGACTATATATATAGTCTTATACAGCGAATGTAGGCCTAAACCTATGTTTTAACTGTAAAATTAGGGGGTTGTCTTATACGCCCGGTCGTCTTATACGCTGGAAAATACGGTACTTATATATTCTACAACAGAGGATCACTTTTGGCTTTTAGTTATAAATATCCCATTTATTTCCAGCCCAAACAATTAAGATAGCGTCCTATGCATTCGAGCCACAGTAATTCACTGACAAACCTCTTCTCTGTGCCAGAAATGTAAAGTTCTCCCCAGTTCTTCTGAGATGATTTTACTTTCTGACTAGCGCTTCTAGGAATCTCCCTGCTTCTCAGAATATTCTCCTTGCTTCTCAGTTTGGGTCATTTTCCTGAAAACCTGATCAGTCTTTTTCTTTTACTCTCAGTTATATCAAACGGACAGATCTTCACTCTTGTTTTTCTTTGTTTCTTTCTAGATTTGAAACCATAGATCTTTTCAGGATTCCAAGTTTCATCAACTAGCCCACAAATGCTCCAAAGTTCTCTTGCAAAATTGAATCTCCATACAAATTTATTTCTTTCGTGATTGACAGTTTAATTACAGTGTTATGTCCCTCTTCTAATCAGTTTGGAGACAACTTGAAATCTACAGTGGCTTTAAGGAGATTTCCTTCAGAGCAATTAATTACCAGCTGACCCACCTTGAGCATTCTGGGATAAAGTTTATGTTGCACTGTGGGGCCCTGGACCAGTCAGTGCATTCCCAAAATGGAAGAACACCAAAATGGAGCTTAAGCAGATGCCAATCATTCACACAGTAAGCACCCCTGCTGAGTCCTTTTCCATTCAACAGCAATAATCACGTTCAATGGTTTGCATGACAGAAAGGAACACTCTCATTATTTCTGCAGATTGAATCAAGGCATGTGGAAAGGACGAAGATATAAATGCAAATGACCTCAAGAGCAAGCTAAGAAAAAAACTAGTGAGAGCATTGAGCTCAGTGATGTAAACATCATTTAATAGAGATGTGAATTAAGTGGTACATTGAAATAGTTTTTATAAGTAAGGATATATAAAATAGTCTTTTTTCTGAACATGTGCATCAATATGAGATGAATTAACTGCATGTTGCTTAGGAGAGATGAAAGGCGATTCTAAAATGCCACTATTTGGTTGGATCCTTTATTAGTACTGTCAGTGCTAAGTGACAGAGTTACACCGAAACTTAAAAGAAAAAGGTAATTTGGGGCTCATGTAACTAAGAAGCCTTTGAACTGGCACTAGCTTCAGGCACAAATGGACCCAGGAGTCACAAGAAGCCTTCGGGAGCACGTTTCTCTCTTCATCTCACAGCTCCGCTTACTTCTGGGCTTCACAGGGCTTTCTTGCCGTGAGCTTGTTTCTGGCACACCTCCCCGGAGCCTAGAGGGCATGACCCCTCAGCCCTTCTATACCCAGAGAGCTCTGATGGGCCCACTAGGGTCACAGGCCTCTGCTGGGACCAACCACGTGTCTAAGACAGGGAATGTTGTGTGGCACAGCGGACAGTTTCACCTGATTAAAAGTTCCACAAAATAACCTGGAGGGGAGGATTGACCTTCCCCAAAGGAAAAAGAACTGGGCAGACTGAAACTAAAAGGGAGAGAGTGAGAGAAAACACTTCCCACAGACATCTGGGATCCCAAGGATTCAAGGCACAGGTCAAGCAAGAATACTGAATAGACAGAAGTCGTCCAAATGGTTTACAGGACTGACAACGAGGGAGGTTTAAGGGCGGGCTTTTAGGTTCTGTCATATGTATCAATGAAAAGACAAAGGTGAATTTTGAAGTAGGTTGTTTGTTTCTCATTAAAAAATGCAACTGACTGTAAGATATTTAGGGAGGAAAAAGAACCATAAAAGTCAAAAGGAGAAACAAACAAGTCTTCTAATAACCTCCATTAACATATTGGGTAGATTTTTCTTGTATTTTATATAAATAGCATATGTGATTACTAATCAGAATTATTCAGTACTTACTTCATTTTTGTTTAAAATATTAAGAACATTTTGGCACATAACTAAGACAACCTACAAACACTACTAAGGTTTTAATGGCTAAATAAGAGTTCATTTGTGGATGTACCATAGTCTATAATCCATGTCTACTTTTCATATTGAAGTTTTCCATTTTTACTTTCACAGATGATATTATGATAAATATTTTGGGTTCACATTGCTTGTCATTTTCCTAAGACTGAATCCTTCTGTTGATTTCTGAGGCATTGAAATATGAACATACAAAAATTCTTGGTGTATGTTGTAACATTTCTGTGCAGAGTATTACTATTTTTACCAGCTATGTGTGAGGTGATCTTTATTACTGCCCAAAGATGGTGATTTTCAGCAGTTAGATTACACAATTTATAAAGCAGATTCTTATTTTTTTTTGTATTTGCCCGCTTATTTGTTTCCCTGTAGTGCCTGCTTTAAAATCATTTAAACAATTATTAAAATTAAATAACAGGGCTATTAGCACAGAAAACATTTTTAATAGTTTGTGTTAATGAAGAAAAGTTATGCTCATTTTTATACTGACAATACTTATTATTAAGGATGTAGGGAAGTGACTATTCCAGGGATTCCCAACCCCGTGCCCGCGGGCGCCATGATGCCCCCAGTCCGATTTGTGTGCGCCCGCCATTATTTGACTGCATCAGAAGTTTTTCATAAACACTAAGTAAAACTATCATTTATTTTTATACATTTGTTAGAATTTTAAAATATTGTTTGAGTATCTACCAGGTTTATTATATTCGTTGGTATGTTTGCGATATCGTATGTATAAGTTTTTCCCTAGCTTTCGCCTTTGTACATGTCGCGTCTTGTTTAGCCGCTGCGCTCTTTAAACTCTCCTCCACCCAACCGGGAGACGCGAAGTTGCCGTTTGGATTGCGGTTGCTGGACTGATCGGGTCATGACGGTTAGCTAGGATCACAGTGTTTTGATAGATTCGATTTTAAATGAACTAAAAGCGAGGTAGGTAATCTATTATTATGGTGGCAATTTGATATGATATTGTAGTTCTATAACTATTTTTATTTTTATTTTTTTAGTCCTAAAATGAGTGGACCAAATAAGAGAAAACAAACCTATAATTTTAACACAGACTGGGGGGAATCATATTGTTTCATTAATTTAAAAGGTAAATGGGTTTGCCTGTTGTGTGGCAGTAGTATAGCAGTGCCAAAAAAACATAATGTTGAACGTCACTTTCAGACAAGTCATACCACTTTTGATACGAATTATCCACTTAAATCTGAAGAAAGAAAAATATAAATCAACTAAAATTAAGTTTAACTACTCAACAGACTGTTTTCACTAGACATGTGGAAAAATCTAAAAAAGGCAACCATTGCTTCTTTCAAAATTTCTCACATGCTCGCAAAGAAGAAAAAACCTTTCCAGGATGGTAAATTGTTCAAAGAAGCATTTCTGATTGCTGCCAATTGTTTGTTTGAGGAATATTCTAACAAGCGTGAGATTATGTCGGCAATACAAGACCTACAGTTGTCAAATAACACAGTCACAAGAAGAATACACGCAATTTCAAAAGACTTGCAAACTCAGTGAAAGACTGACTTGGAAATATGTGACTGCTTCTCTCTGCCATTTGACGAGTCAACAGATATATCAGACACTGCACAGTTGGCAGTTATGGTGAGAATATAGTGACTTCACAGTAAAAGAGGAGCTGTTGCAAATATTACCAATGAAAGAACAGACGAGAGGTGAGGATATTTATAAAACTTTCAGAACATACGCCAGGTCGATAAACATGCCTTTGCATAAGTTGTCCGCGATAACTACCGATGGGGCACCAGCAATGGTTGGTAAAAACAAAGGATTGATTGCCCTTTGCAGGAAAGATGAATCATTTTCAAACTTTATGCCCTACCACTGTATTATCCATCAGGAAGCTTTGTGTTGTAAAATACTGCCCTTTGAACATGTTATGAAAATAGTCACAAAGATAATCAACTCTATTCCAGCAGCTCCATTGCAACACCGACTTTTCAAGGCCCTGTTAGAAGATACTGAAGATAAAGAACACAATCTCATCCTGCATACTGAAGTACGTTGGCTCAGTAAAGGTAAAGTTCTTACAAGATTTGTGAACTTCATTGAAGAAATAAAAACATTTATACATGATAAAAATGAAAATTATGATGAACTAACAGACTCTTGCTGGCTGGTGGATTTGGGTTTTCTTGCTGACACCATGGAAAAATTAGTTTCTTTCAATTTGGAGTTGCAGGGAAAAGACAAAAATAGAGCTGAAATGATAAGCTCTGTGAATGCATTTAAAGCAAAATTGACTTTGTTGATATCACATCTGCATATCAAGTCTCTCGTGCACTTCCCATATATGAGGGAAATGCTAGGTAACAATGAATTAAATGTGTCATTATTTATTGAGACCCTGCAAGTGCTTCAAAAACAGTTTGAAGAGAGATATCTGCAGTTTACAAATATCAAGCCAATTGTCTCCTTCTGTATCAATCCTTTTACTTGCCAAATAAATGTAATAGAACTAGCCGCATGTATTGCAGACCTTGTTCAGGGGAAAGCAGAAGAACTACAGTTAGAAATTTTGAACCTTAAGAATGATATTTTGCTAAAATCCTTAATATCAGAGGACTTATGGAACATAGTAGAGAAAGAAAGGTTCCCATTTAAAAAAAAGCGGCATATAAAATCAAATCGTTTTTCGGGTCAATGTATTTATGCGAATCTTTGTTTTCAAACATGAATTTAATAAAATCACGATAGAGATCTCGACTTACCGATGAGCATCTTAATAATTGTTTGCTAACAGGGTTGTCGTCATACTCTCCTAATTACGAGGCACTGGCCAATGAAATGCAATGCCAAAGATCACACTGACAGATTGGTTTTTTTTATGTTTTCTTTTACGTTTTTTAAAA
The DNA here is from genome assembly GCA_004027555.1 of Craseonycteris thonglongyai. Lineage (NCBI taxonomy): Eukaryota > Metazoa > Chordata > Mammalia > Chiroptera > Craseonycteridae > Craseonycteris > Craseonycteris thonglongyai. Next base: position 62,538 of record PVKE010003882.1, read on the forward strand.
TTATTTTATTATACATGTGTTTTTTATTTACTTTGTATTACATTTTGTATATATGTTTCTTTGTGTGTATATAATTTGTACAATAAATGTATTATTTTAAAATTATTTTTGTTTATTATTGTTTATTCTTGTTCAATAATAAATATCCTTAGAAATAGCTGGTGCCCGCTGCCCTACCGATATTTTAGAATGCGCCCTAGGGTATAAAAAGGTTGGGAACCCCTGTTATAATCCATGTCTATTTTTCATATTTAAGTTTTCCATTTTTACTTTCACAGATGATATTATGATAAATATTTTGGGTTCACAGTGCCTGTCATTTTCCTAAGACTGAATCCTTCTGTTGATTTCTGAGGCATTGAATATGAACATACAAAAATTCTTGGTGTATGTTATAATATTTCTGTGCAGAGTATTACTATTTTTACCAGCTATGTGTGAGGTGATCTTTATTACTGCCCAAAGATGGTGATTTTTCAGCAGTTAGATTACACAATTTACAAAGCAGATTCTTATTTTTTTCTTTTGTATTTGCCTGCTTATTTGTTTCCCTGTAGTGCCTACATTAAAATCATTTAAACTATTATTAAAATTAAAGAATAGGCCTATTAGCACAGCAAACATTTTTAATAGTGAGTTTGTGTCATATGAAGAAAAGTTATGCTCATTTTTATACTGACAACACTTATTATTAAGGATGTAGGGAAGTGACTATTCTATAAAGTTGTAGTATTCAACTTGGCAATATGTCAAAATTGAAGGTGCGTATTGTTTAACCCAGAAATTCTATATATGGAAATATGTGTATATCTAAGGAGGTATTTGACCAAATACACAAAGATATATTTGATGATCATTAATAGAGTTTTAATAACATCAGAAATATTGAATCTAAGTACCCATCACTATTTAAAATAAATCCCGGGGAAGCCGGGATGGCTCAGTGGGTTAAGCGCTCACTTTGCAGTGCCGGGGACCGAGGATCGAATCCCGGCCCCGGCCCGAGCAGACCGATGTGCTGAACTGGGGAGCTCCCCCAGTTCAGTTCTCTCTCTGTCTCTGTATCTCTCTCTCTCTCTTTCTCTCTCTCTCTCTCTCTCTGTCAAAAACAATAAAAAATAAAAATAAATAAATCTATAAAATAAATCCTGGATATTTGTTCAATGAATACAATGCAGCTATTATAACAGAGCCTCTTGAGTCAGAATTGCTTGTATGAAAATCTTGTTCCACTGCAATAGGAGCAAATAACAACTTTGTACCCTTGAACAAATACCTTACTTGTGACTCACATCTCTAAAATTTATTTTAAGTATTAAAAGTTAGGTTTTAGGGGAAGCTGGGATGGCTCAGCAGCTTTAGTGCTCGCTTTGCAGTCCCAGGAACCGGGGATTGAGTCCTAGCCCTGGCCCATTTAAACCCATATCCTGACCTGGGGTGTGCTTTCCATGCGGTAGGGAGTTCAGTTCTCATTCCCCGGGGTTCAGCCTCTGGCTTGAGTGGGTGCACTTTCCATGTGGGAGGCTCACTACTGGGTTCCGCCCTGCGCGCCCCCACCCACCTGTGTGGAACGAAACTATGTTGAAAACTGATGATGTACAACTATGAAGACTGCTCTGAGCCTTCCCCCTTCTCTCTGTCTCTGTTAAAAACAATGAAATAAATCTTTAAAAATAAAATAATTAGATTTTACATAAAACGAGCTTACCAAGTCCTAGTTTTTACAATTTGTATTAAGTGGGAAAATGTGCATTAAATTGTTGATATGATCAAATTATTAAATCTCATGGATGAGAATATCACATTTATATAAAAGCATGTATGTGTGTGTGACATTAACCAAAATAAAGACTGTGATTATCTCTTGGTTGAAGAACAGTGGGTGGCTTTTATTTTCTTGTTTATACTTTTTCAATTGCTTCAATTTTTTTTGTGTGTAAGATTTACTGTTTGAGAGAAAGTGAGAAAGAGAAAGGAGGGCCCAGAACAGTCTCCACACCTGTACATCATAAGTTGTGACACAGTTTCATTCCACACAGGTGGATGTGGGGCTGCACAGGGTGGGAACGGAACTGGGTCCTCCCACACCAGAGGCAAGAACCTTTGCTACTGAGCCACCTGGGTGGTTCCCAGTTGTGCTGCAGCTCAGTGTCTGGGTTTATAGAGGCTGAGTCCGGGAATTAACCTCTGGACTTCATGATTGTCTGGCAAGCGCTCAGTTGCTGAGCTATCCGGCATCCCCCGAAAACATCTGAATATCACATTGTATGGTTGTGCACTTGTGACATGTCTTGTCTATAATTAGTTTGTAAAATGGAGATTCCACTACCTTTAATAAGATGCGTGTGTTTTAAGGTGGCAGTTAGGGCTGGGTGGCTATCACTGGGCAGGGCAGGAACGATTGGCCCCGCTAGTGTCAGAGGAGAACTCTGTACATTCTTTCCTTTTGTGGCAAGGAAAATTTCCCAAAAGCAGTTACATGAAATAATGAGGAGAAAGTGGAAGAACGGGGAAGGGATTTGTATTACGATACAAGAAGAAGGGAGATAGTTTAGGCAGGGAAGTTTCCATGTTTCACCCTATAAATTTTTCTCCATTGTCCCAGCAGAAGTGTGAGGTTAGCTTGTGCAGCTGTGCTCCATCTGTGTGATCCGTTCATTCCTTCAGGCAATATTTGTGGATGGCCTATAATCTAAGAGGCTTTGGAAATAAAACATTGTATTTTACTGCTTGACTATTCTGTGTTCAAATCTAGCATTGGTTTAATAGTAGGCTGACCAGACGTACCATTTTAAATGGGACAGTAAACAACGGCACTGTCCCATTTTAAATGATACATCTGATCAGCCTACTGACACCTTGAATTTAGCTCAGAGAGACTAGGCTGACCATATACACCATTTGAAACGGGACAGTACTGTTGTTTTCTGCACAGTTTAAAAAGGTATGTCTGGTCAGCTTAGTTGGTAAATTTAGTCATTCAGCAGAGCAAATACAGAGTGGGAACCAGAAAATTTTTCTGAAAAATGTCAGATCTCCTTCTGTTCTATGCTCAAGTTTTAGTCATTGTCATGACTAGAGATTTAGCAGAGTTTGTTTCCTCATAAAGAGATCCTGTGAAGGGGAGCGATACACCTCATCACTGTTATTTGCACATATAAACTTGCCCATTTGACCCTGAGTGTTTCTATTCTCTATCCCTGAAGAGAGAGAGAGAATAGGGGGAGAGTTCTTTATTATAATTTTCTTTGTTTAAAGCAATTTATATGTATTATGTCCCATGAAAGAGACGTCTTGAATAATATAGCATTCTTATCACACATCTATAGCTACGGATTTTAAAGATGCCTACACTTGGAAACTATAAAACAGATACATTTGAAGATGGAAAATGATTTTAATAATTCCAGTTTAATAGAAAAGAAAGGCTGTGCTGATGAAGACTCTTGAATTTATTCCATGAATTGCCCTGACCTGCTTTACATTAAAGACATCCTCTAACTATGCATGAGAATATTAATTTGACTGGTGTTAGGATGCTAGAGGAAAAGCTTTCCTTTTCTTTTTATAAAGTAGCATTGACTTCATCATAATAACACTTCTCCATTAGTTGTAAAGAAATACACTCTGGCTGTTTGAAAGTAATACCTGAATGGAAATCATTTTACATTTTTATGTTCAGACATCTTGTAATTGGAATAATACAACACACACCATGGAATTTCAACAAAGGAGAATTCAGTCTTCTATGAAAGATGACCTTGATGGGTGACCATGGCTTGTGAGTTGAAGTTTTCTCTCATAAGATATTCAAAATCATATCTAATCAATGCATTGATTGAAACATTCCCATTTGAACATCAACATTCTTTGAAGTTATGCTGCATAATTGAACTGAGGATGAAGACTGCTTTCCCTGAGATGGCAAAAAGACATGAGGTTCAGCATTTAGCTGAAAGCCAATGATGAAAATCACGGAGCCCTACCCTCGCAGAGCTCTCTTATGTCTCAAAACAACTTCATAAGCACCATTAGGATGTATTTGATTCAGTCACAGAGAGACAGAATGACTTTAGCAATTGATTTGCTTGAATAGCAATTCCAGTGTAGAAGATTAGAATCCAAACATCCTGATTCTCAGACCAGGGTATTTGAATTCCTTCTAGACATGTTTTTATGTTAATTCACAAAAGACATGGTTCATCTAAAGACTTGAGAAAGATGTGCCCTTGTTGCAGTAAATTGTTACTGATCTTTTATTTATTTTTTTATTTTCTCAATAGAGTGAGTTTTCACAGGGAAGGAATGGAACAGGTCATTTCCTCTGACATCCTCAACTATTAACTTTGTCTAGCCATAGCATGAAAGAGAGCACCACATACTTAAAAAAATTAGTGGTTGATAAAGTAATATTTTGGCATTATTTCTGGAAATTTAGGTTGTGTTTCTATATCAAAATAGATGGTTAAGTCAATTGAAAAGTAGGTATTTAACAATTATATCAAATAACTCTGCTTATTATATTATTAAAATGTTTTCAGTTTCTAAAGATGGAAGATGGCAGGTATCGATCTCTTAATAAATATTGTTCATCTACCTAAAAATTTCCCATATCCATTGAAGTTCTTGCAACATCTTCTAGGCTCAGTGATACCAAACACTGATCATTAATATTGCTGCTATGCTAGCTGAGAATATTTAACTCTGTTACAGGCTCTGTACTAAACTCTTTACAGGTACTATCTTATTTATACTTTGCATTTTTTTTTTCGTTTTGTATTTTATTTATTTATTTATTTATTTATTTATTTATTTTTGACAGAGAGAGAGAGAGAGAGAGATACAGAGACAGAGACAGAGAGAGAACTGAACTGGGAGAGCTCCCAGTTCAGCATATGGTTCCGCACGGGCCGGGACAGGGATTCGATCCCTGGTCCCCGGTGCTGCAAAGTGAGCGCTTAACCCACTGAGCCATCCCGGCTTCCCCTATCTTATTTAATAGTCACAATAATTTTTTGAATTATGCACTATCTCCTTTTACAAAGAAGGAAAGTGAGAGATGGCAAAATTATGTAACTCAGCCAAAGTCACACAGGCAGTAAGAGGCAGAGCTGTGTTCAAGTCAGATCTTTTAGATGCTGTGGCCCTAATCTATTGCAGCCACCTCCATGGCACAGACGGGAGGCAGCAGTGGGGAGACACCCTGGGCCTCATGGAGAAGGCAGGGACTGAGGAAACAACTGGCTTTGAAAAGCACTGTGTGTGAGGGATGTGGGGATAGCTCAGCTAGTTAGTCCAGTGCTTGCCTTACAATCGTGAGGTCCGGGGTTTGATTTCTGGCCCCATATGCTGAACTGCAGTGCAACTGGTAACCACAAGAATGGCTTGGCCACAAAGGTGCTCGCCTCCCATGCGGGAGGCCCCTGGTTCGATTTCCACCCTGCACGGCCCCACATCCACCTGTGTGGAATGAAACTATGTCACAGTAAATGATGTACAGCTGTGGAGACAGCTCTGGGACTTTCCTCTTCTCTCTCTCTCTCTCTCACTCACTTTTTCTCAAACAATAAAATAAATCTTTAAAAAAAGGAAAGAGAAAAGCATTGCATTGGTATACAAGAGGTCAGGGAGAAGACAATGGCTGGGGGGTAAATGGGAGAAAAAGAAAGCCTGAACCAAGGCAGCAGAAATAAAGCAGAAAATGAATAACCAGAACTTTGTGGCCATTTGGACAAGGAGGTGGGAGACGGGACCTCCAGATGACCTATGGTTTTTGGTTTGGGCACCTAGGCAGAATGGTAATGCCATTAACTGAGAACAGAAGGCATGAATCTGGGAGGAAACAAGCAAGCAAGTCAGTTTGGGGCATTCGGTCTTGTCTCATCCCTTTTCGTCAACTCCAGAACTTCTATGACTTTGATCATCTGAGCAAAGTTGAGTTGTACTATAACTCATTGAGTGACTTAATTCAACTCAGTGATACTTCAATGAACAAATTCCTACCAATTTTCCTCTGCAAACCAATATTCACTTTTTTTTATTGTTAAATTTAATGGGGTGACATTGGTTGGTAACAATTAGATAGTTTCCAGATGTACAAGTCCACATCACATCACCCATGCATCGCATTATGTGCCCACCACCCAGAATCAGCTCCCC